>JALBCR010002022.1:0-87500 GCA_030710515.1 Abscondita cerata
TCATTGTACTTCGTTCAGTTACGTATTGCTATGTACAGTAGAAAAATGTCTCAAAGTTTGTGTGAACAAATTGAAGATTTATTACAACTGTAAATTAATGTTGATTTATTATTATTAAAATTTGCTTTGCTACAAATTATTTTTATATACATTTTCATATTGTAATTAATTGACAGATAAAATGGCAACTTTAGGTATTACACATGTATGCTTAGTTGCCTATACTAAAATGGTTCATTAATAGAAAAATCGTTCATTAATAGCGGTCATTAATGAACGATTTTGATTCCCGATTAATGTAAGTCATAAATGCACAGTCGACGGAAAAACTAATTAATAATAATAAAGCCCCAGGTTATGATCTTATAAGTTGGTGAAATAGTTTCTTATTTTCCCAGAAAAGTAGTGGTTTTACTAACGACCTTCCTCAGAAAGCTCGTCTATATAGACCAATTAGCCTTCTTCCTCTCTAGATAAAATCTTTGAGAAACTAATCTTTAAACGAATCTATATGAAACAGTTAGCAAACAACGTAATTCCCTTTCTCTCAATTTAGTTTTCGAGAAGGTCATTCAACAGTTCAACAAAGTCATCGCATACTTGACCAAAAATTATGGAAAGGTTTGAGGAAAAAAAGTTTGTACAGCGACGGTTTTGGATATACAACAGGCCTTCGATAAGGTTTGACATATGGGTCTTCTTTATAAGTTAAAACAACACTTCTCAAGTCAACTCTACTTAATTCTAAAGTCATATATTAGTGAACGGGTTTTCCAAGTCAAACTGAACAATTCTGTATCAACATATTGCCAAATTAACTCAGGAGTTCCACTGGGCAGCGTGTTGGATCCACTCCTATCCCTCATATATACAACCAGACGCTTCAAATACACCGAATACATTAATGGCAACTTTCGCTGACGACACAGCTATGTTGGCTGCTAATGACAACGTGGAAGTAGCAACGCACCAGCTACAGAGACACCTTAATATACTAGGCAGCTGGTTCAAGATGGAGAAATTACCGAGACTCGCAAGTGTTTGCCACCAACAACTAGTTGACCATCACAATGAACTAGTACAACAGTTCCCCAACGTCCCAGCGACCAGAAGACTGAACCGCCATTGGCCATTACGACCTTATGCTGGAGAACCAGCACTGGCTGGCCCCACTCATGTTATAATACCAAATGATTTGCTCATTACTCAACGAGTAGATTGTAAATATGCAAACTTTAATAACCTCTACAACGCCTAGAAAATATTTGAATTTTGGATATATAATTTTTTCTTATTATTTTTTTAACGATTCCACCTAGTAGCAACATGTTATCAAAGATCATTTTTCACAATTTTGATGTCTTTCCGAGCTAACTGCACTGGTCTACTAGCAAAAGTACAATTTTTAGCCGATAAAAATCGATCTGAGAAAATGTATTTTAATTAAATTTACTTTTTGCTTTTACATTGTAACGTTGTTTTCGTTTCCTTTATTTCATTGGTAGTACGTGCGCAATACGTTTTTCTAATTTTTCCAAACCGATGAGTTGTCGTATTGTGATGAATTTTTGATTTGTTTTAAAGTATTTTTTTGCATATTTGAAGACGTCTTCTAACTAGTACTTACTTTATTATTTAATCTCGGGTATCTTCCGCGAGTGTCGACCGTGCCCCTTAATTTGCATTAAATTAAGTGGCAAGGGTGCATTCGATCTTTTCAAGATGGATAAATATTATTAAGCGTCGGAGGTAGAAGTTTTATGATAAAAGCTTTAAACGTAATCTTAAAAGGGATGTAAATCACTGATTAATTTATTACAGACAAAATTTGTTTATTTGAAAATAAAATTGCGGTACAAGAAGAGAATTTGAAAATTGTTAACGTAATCAACTACATTTATGTGACAAATTACAGAGATTATTAAATGAGGCGTAAATCGAATCTCGTATATGAAAATTGTATTCCAGAAAGAAAACAGTCGCGATAGCTATTTAAATGAAGCCATCTACTACGAAGTGATTTATTTTCAATTTAGCGAAAAAGTTAAACAAGGTTGATAGTGCCTTTATAGCATGGTAAATGTAGTTAAAAGTCATAAATTTTATAATTCGATCATAAGCTCTGGCATAAAAGGCGTTCGCTTAATTTGCGACTGGGTTAAACAGGGCGTCAAAAGACAGACTAATTTGTTAAATATAAGGGAAAGAGTCGAGACGTAATTAAGGAGAGAAAGAGTGAAAACGACAATTCATTTTCTTCTTCCATTTTGTGTCACTGAAAGTTATTTCAAGATTTTATGGAAGTCGAGGGTGAAAAAGAGGCAAAAATTTTAACTCTCCCTGTTTCTTAAAAGCCCCAGGCAGGTCGATATAGAAGTTTGTTCACCCCAACACACACCCCTCAATTGTAAAGTATAAAGTAGTTGTAGCTTATTATAATTTCCTTTTAATTTTTATGAATTTAATTAGATTTTTAGTTAATTACAATTTTTAATTAAAAGAGAAGAACTCGGACGCTAGGTGGGGTTTGCGTTATTATTAAAATTACGAAAAGTTTAGAATTTTTTTAAGTCGAGCGCGAGAATATAATTAAACGAAAATAACCTAATTTCAAAATTTAATATAAACTCAAGTATCTACTTTTGTAGTTCTGGACAAACTCAAACTCTGACGAAAATTTAATAACGTGTTATTTCAATTTCGACTAATGTTATTGCTTTATTTATCTCTTTGTGAAGTTGGCAGACTATTGCTAATGAAAGCAACTTCAGAGAAATGATTAAATTTGGTTTTTCTGTCCAAATTAGTTTTGTAACTGAATCGGCATTATATTTGTGCTTCTGTCAGGAGGTCAGAAACGAAAGATGGCACTTGATATTGAAAGTGGATCGAGTGAGACGGATTATAAAGAAGAAGGTAGATCGAATAAAATAAACTAAGGGACTGGATTACACTTGAACACTGGCTCAATAATCATTCGAAATAGGGGATGAATCGATTGTGGAGAAAAAGAAGAAGAACTCAAATATCTTTTCGCTTCATCTTACGTCTCTCTTAAACCAAACGATTGTTGTTTTGCATTTCTTAAATATAGCTTCTTTTAAAGGAAATGCGAAATAAATTTCGAGAGGATTTGAATAATCGAATTTGCGTATATAATTTGTTTTATGCCAACGTTTTCTTTTCGAAAAGTTCATTTTGGACCGAATCATATAACCTCAATATTACTACGAATTATTTATTTTTTCGCCTCGAAATAAACATGCAATTTGAAACGCGAATTAAACGTCACATACAACATCTGAAGCTTATACAGTGAATTTCCTGTTTCTCGGTGTATTTACAAGTATTGCATCAGGATATGGAATTGCAAATGTTGCTAGCAATATAGACTATACACTCATTTGCTAAAAGTTGTGATTGTTGTACGAATGTAACGTTATTTATTTACGGACAATTAAATTTTTTTTCCTCTTTCTTTTTCGTTTTGTTTTGTTTTGCTGTAGGAAGTAGAAGTCCGAAACTCATTAGCGCGTTTAAATACTTTTTCCAACCTAATTGTTGTCAATTTAGTCTATAATTTAACGAATGTCAACAAGGGCAATAAAATTAATTAAATGTGAAACGGTTACAGCAGCATTTCTTGATCAATGTGCACCCAATGAAACAGTTCCATTAGTTAATTAGCAAATGTAAAAATGCGAAGGCATTAGTATTACTCATCGTTAATTAATATGATAAAATTCTGTTTGCCTACGATTATTGTAAATTATACAAAGAAGTTCCGGACTATGCAAAGTAAATTATTAACATTCATAAACGAAAAGCCCCCAAGTTTTAATACCTAACTTTATTTAGAATAAAATTTCCATTCGTTTCCTCTTCTTTTTATATAAAATTGTTCTTTTTTCATACGTCTAGCGCATGTATAGTTCTAATATTGACTTGTCTCGTATTTTTTTTTTCATTTGCATTACAAACTTTTCACTGCTAGTTAATGGACAAATTGTAAATACCGACGAGTTTAGTCGAAAATGTTTACTCAAAATTCAATTTTTTCAAATATTACGTAACATTTTCCAATAAGAAAAATTAAATCAATTACTTAGTTTGGAAGTAGCAATCGACCAATGTAGTTGAGGCTTCGTATTTATCACATCAATTGGTTACTATGTTCCAATTTTGAGTTCTATGCTATATGCGAAACCTATGTTTTGAGAGCATCAAAGAAAAATCTCTTACTTAGTAGAAATACACTAATTTAACCCAAAAACCTTTATTAAAGTTCAGCATGTAAATGGATCAAAACTACAGAACCCAAGTTATATTCAAGGCACGTTTTTTCTGAAAACCTATTAAGAATATACTCAGGTATTACCTACATACGTAAAGTTTCAAAATAAATTACGTTAATGAGTTACAAGGTCTTTAAAATAACTGGATTCTTTGATGAAGTCTTAACAAAATGTAAAATAAAAAGATATCGAGTTCAAGTTAACCACCCTTACTAGTCGAATTCAAATTTTAACAACACAACTGAAAACTTTTATTATGTTATTTGTGACTGTTTAAATAAACTCTTTAGCGTTTAAATAAAAAGTAGCTGTTCATTCTAAATTTAGAACTAATTTGTACCTATTCACATTTTTATATATCGAAGTTGGAATTAATTTGAACCCGCAAGCTTGTTTATAATCGATTTGTTTATTTGATTACGCCATTCATGTGAAGTTGCATAGGAAAATGAAGCTAAAATGAGATGACCAGTAAAACAATTATTAACCAACACAGATAGTTATTACTATGTCGAATTCAAATTTTAACAACAGAACTGAAATTTTTTATTATTTTATTTTCGATTATTTAAACAAACTCTTCACTATTTTAAATAAAAAAAGTAACCAATTGTAACCTATTACGAAATATGTTCGTTCTAAACTTCGAACTAATTTGGACCTATTCACATTTTTATTTTGTTTGTTTATAATATAGGAAATATGATTTAGTCATTCGAGAGAAAATCTTTAAAAATACCGAAGTTGGAATAAATTTCAACATTAAGATTATTATCTTCCGGGTTGAGCCGTGTTCGTCCTTCCTTCCTACGTTCCCTGCTTGACGTTTCGCTAACCATGTTGTTAGCTTCTTCAGAAGTTACTCTAAAGACTGATGTTGTCATCTTCTGCTCCTCGTTATATACTTATGTTCCGTTACGGTTGGTTGATGTCGATCAGTGACGGGTGGTTGGTTTTCGATGGTTGGTTGATCTTCTGTTTGGTATCGACTAATTTTGTGGCGACATTTGTTTTCTTTGTTTTGTGAAGAGTTAGTTTCCACGTGTTGCTTAATCGGTAACCGTCTTCCTCGATTGAAGTTGTTTTATTTTTCATAATTTCTTCTTTAAATGTTCCTACATGGAGCTTTGGAACGTTGTAAAATCCGGCAAGTCTCGTGGCGTATTTCCAGTGCTTCTTCAACTGGAAGCACTCAGAGTGCATATCAATTTTGTCAAAAGGCATGAACTACGCCATTGCTCTAAGCAAGATACCCACAGAAGAGATAATAGCAGAAGTGGAAAGTGTCATCAAAAAGCTTCCAATTGAAGAAGCAGAGGAAATACGCCACGAGACTTGCCGGATTTTACAACGTTCCACAGCTCCATGTAGGAACATCACTCGCGCAGAAGAAATTGCATTAAAAGAACTCAGAAGCAATTAAGAAATCATGGTGACACGCGCAGATAAAGGCAACGCTACAGTAGTCATGAACACCGAAGACTACAAAATGAAAATCAAATTGCTACTGGATCCACAACTTTACACCAAGTTAAAAGGAGATCCAACCAACGAAATTGAAAAACAAACGAGAGCCGCAATCAAACATTCAGCTATACCAGTCGATCAACATCGTCAACTGCTACCTTCCGGGACCAGACCACCTAGACTATACGGATTACCAAAATTTACAAATTTGGTAACCCCTAAGGCCAATTGTCAGCACATGTGGATCTCCAACTTATGAACTGGCTCGTTACGTGGCTAAGTTTCTACAACCGTACGTGGGAAGAACTGAATCTTTGTGAAGAACTCCGAACACTTCGTCAGAATTACTGATGACTCTGGAAGTAACCAATGACGATATACTAGTTAGTTTTGATGTAGAATCGCTATTCACTAACGTACCAGTCGACGATACACATAACATCATAAAACAACTGTGCACAACCCATGGGTTAAGAAGACATACCAGAGCTAGCAAGAATATGTCTGAATACAACTTACTTTCTATGGAACGGAGATTTCTACGAACAAAAATCAGGTGCAGCCATGGGATCACCATTATCACCGGTTATTGCGAATATCTTTATGGAAGCATTCGAGCAAGAAGCCATTCAATCCAGCGAACAGAAACCGAAATGCTGGTTCAGATGCGTGGACGATACCTTTGTCATATGGCCTCATGGGAAAGAAGCACTTACTGTATTTCTTAACCACCTCAACACTCAGCACGAAAGATCAAGTTTACCATGGAGACAGAAGAGAATAAGGAGCTTCCTTCCTGGATGTTCTAGTGAAACGAGGGGATAACAACAAGTTGGCTCATAGTGTATATCGTAAAAGACACACACCGACCGATACCTCCATGCCACATCACACCATCATCCACAGCAGAAGCGGTCTCTAATCAAAACTTTATTGCATAGAGCTAACAAGATTCCTGACGAGGTTCACAAGGCAGAAGAACTTCGACACGTCCAACAAGCCCTAATGAAGAACGGCTATACCAGAAAAGAAATAAGAGCCGCCTGTCGCAGGAAATCCGAAAAGAGAAGGAACAGGTCACCACCTACGCTCGTTTGCCATTCATTGCTGGAGTAACTGACAAATTAAGAAAATCATTGGAGAAGAAGAATATCGGTGTCAGGTTTGGAACGGTTAGAAAAATCCAGCAACTACTACCTTCTAATAAAGATAACCTGCCGAAACTCTCAACAAAAGGGTCTACCAAATTGATTGTTCATGTGGAAAGGTCTACATTGGTCAAACCGGACGCAACATAAAGTAGATAATCAGAGAATCCTTAGAAATTATCAGAAAAAAAACAACTTCAATCGAGAAGATAATGGTTACCGATTAAGCAACACGTGGAAACTAACTCTTCACAAAAACAAAGAAAACAAATGTCGCCACAAAATTAGTCGATACAAAACAGAAGATCAACCAACCATCGAAAACCAACCACCCGTCACTGATCGACATCAACCAACCGTAACGGAACATAGGTATATAACGAGGAGCAGACGACAACAACATCAGTCTTTAGAGTAACTTCTGAAGAAGCTAACAGCATGGTTAGCGAAACGTCAAGCAGAGAACGTAGGAAGGAAGGACGAACACGGCTCAACCCGGAAGATAATAATCTTAGTGACAACAGCCGCAAAAGCTTGCATTCATACAAATTTCAACATTATCCACAATTTGTTTATAATCGATTTGTTGATCTGATTACGCCAATCATGTGAAGTTGCATAGATCCAGCCATAAAAATGAATTTTATTTATATGATATACAGGGTGTTTCTAAATTGATGCGAAATATTCAACAGGGTAATTTTTCAGCAAAAATTAAGGGGGGACTTTCATATAAAGTTTTGTTTTAAAACCACTTATCCTCCAAGTTACAGCCCTTTAAAGTTAGGGGGAAAACAGTTTTTATTTAATATGTCCACTATGGAAGAAGTTAGAAGAATGAAATTGGCAAATAATTGATGCTAAAAAGTGACATTTTTTGGCGGTTTTTGTAACCCTGCAAAGTTTATACAAGGGGTGAAAAAAATTAACCCTTATAATATTCTCTTTGATGCGTCTACATTTTCCTACTTAAAAATTTTATTTAAAAAGACGGATTCAAACTGCAACTTTTTTATATCTTTGCTATTTCTCGTAAAATTCTTAGTTTGATCACAAAAAAATAAAACATTACTCATTCCTTTTTCACATACATTTAGAGGGGGTTATCGTTTGTTTAAAAAAATGAAGTAGGCTGGTGTCAAATGATGTCATAATGATAAACAGTTTTATTGTCCTGGTTTCTTGGAGAGTTTCGTAAGTACTTAAAACAGTCTGCAGAATCTAAATAATGGCATTTTTATTTAGTCAAAAATGTTGTAAATTAGGAAATATCAGAATAATAAATTGAATAATAATTATTGTACTACTAATTACTATTAACGAACAACAAAAACAAACTAATTAACAATGGTAACAAAATATTAATAACAAAATTCACAATAAATGTTGAAAATGACACCCTCAGATAAAAAGCACGCTTCCACTCTTCGTCTCGTTGAATTCCGTAATCTTTTTAAATAATCCGGGGGTATTTCTAATAGTCTCACATGATGCGATGACACGATCCCTTAAATCATTGATAACTTTAACGGGAATTGAATAACCTAGCGTTTTAAGAAAACCCCAAATACAAAAATCCAACGGATTCAATTCTGGAGATCGGGCAGGCCAGTTCTGAGGGCCTCCTCGCCCTATCAACGATTTGCATACACTTCGTGTAAGAACCGGCGAGCCATAACACTAAAATGGACAGGAGCGCCATCATGCATGAACCATAGTTCTTGCTTAATTTGTAGAGGAACATCTTCAAGAAGAGTAGGCAACACTTCTTCAGGGAAATGGCTGTATTTGTTTTCATTTAATCTTATTGGTAGAAAATATGATCCAATTAAATAATCATCAATGACACCAAACCACACATTTAATGAAAGTTGATGTTGAAAATTAGATTCAACAATTTCGTGTTGGGTTTTCTTCGGTCCATATGTGATTATTATGGAAATTTCGGATAGATTCTCGGGAAAAGTTTGCCTCATCACTAAACAAAATACGACATAGGAAATGCGGAACTTGTATAATCATTTGAAGCATCCATTGACAAAATATTAAACGAGGTAGAAAATCTGTAGGTAAGAGCGATTGAACTCGTTGGATATGGTAGGATATAACATTTGTTCTTTCAAAATTTTAAATATTGTTGAATTACTCACATTTAACTGTTGGGAAATTTTTCTCGTACTTGTTTTGGGCGATTCTTCTATTAAATTAAGAACAGCCTCTTCTAGTGCTACAGTTCTTACCTCTCGAGGACGTTCACAATCGACAGTATTTCTTAAAAGTTTCTTTCTTCTCGAAGACGTTGATGAATACGCGCGAATAAACTATGATGGGGTAATGTTCGTTGTGGATATAATTCAGCAGTCACAAAGACCTCTGAGCTCTTAAGGGGGGGGGGTCCATTTCCATTAGCACGGTAATATACGAAATGCATATCTGCCATATCTGCGTTTGTATAGTTTGCCATTTTATTTATGTAATTGATTTCAGTTCTCGAAAGTTTAAAAATGTAACGAAGAAAACTAGGACAATAAACCTAGACAAATATTTGTCATTATGACATCATTTGACACCGGCCTACTTTATTTTTTTAAACAAACGATAACCTCTCTGAATGTATGCGAAAAAGGAATGGGTAATGTTTTATTTTTTTTGTGATCAAACTAAGAACTTTACGAGAAATTTTTATTTTTTTGTGATCAAACTAAGAACTTTACGAGAAATAGCGAAGACATAAAAAAGTTGCAGTTTGAATCCGTATTTAAATAAAATTTCTAAGTAGGAAAATGTAGACGCATTAAAAAGTTCTGAGGCAAAATATTATAAGGGTTAATTTTTTCACTTCCTTGTATAAACTTTGCATGGTTACAAAAAACCGCCAAAAAATGTTACTTTATTAGCATCAATTATCTGCCAAATTTCAGTTTTCTAACTTCTTCCACAGTGGACATATTAAATAAAAACTGTTTTTCCCCAACTTTAAGGGGCTGTAACTTTGAGGGGAAAGTGGTTTTGAACAAAACTTATATGAAAGACCCTCCTTAATTTTTTGCTCAAAAATTACCCTGTTGAATATTTCGTATCAATTTAGAAACACCCTGTATAAATATTACCCACGTACAGGGTGAGTCAGTTTAGTGTTCCCTGGGGGGGTTTTGGCCACTTTCCGACATTTTACACGAAAAGTAACTAAAGGGTGTCGAGCTCATTTTTAAAAAATTTGAATACCGCAAACCGCATTCTGCTATATCTTCAAATAAAGAAGATACAGGGCGTTTTTCACATTTGGTTCAAAACGAAAACTGCTCATAACTTTCTTATTTATAAAAATTTTTGAAATCTGCTTGCGCATTATACAAACACTTTTTAAATACAAAACCAGTGGCGTAATCAGATATATTCCTAAAATAATTTTTTATTGCTTATTTACCAAATTTAATTTTTTTATATGGTAGCCATATGTAATTTCTTTGTCATTAGATTTCTTATTTTTTGTAGAATAAAAAAATATAGCATACGTCTTGGTTTTGTTTGAAAAAAATTGGTAAAAACAATTTCTTTATAAAAAAAATTTTTAGGGTGCAGTAAGGTATATATATTTTTATTTTCTTTCTAATTCCAATTGTAATACTTCCATGATATATATTTTTTGTTCTATAAAGCCAATGGCTGCATCTTACAAATTTTTTTTATAAATAAATTGTTTTTACAAATTTTTTCAAACAAAACCATTACACATGCTACATTTTTTTAATCTACAAACAATAAGAAATCTAATGACACACAAATTACTAATGGATTCTATATAAAAAAAAATTAAATTTGATAAATAAGCAATAAAAATTATTTTGAGAACATTTCTGACTACGCCACTGGTTTTGTATTTAAAAGTGTCTGTATAATGCGCAAGCAGATTTCACATTTTTATAAATAAAAAAGTTATAAGCAAAGTTTGCACATTGTGAGAAGCGGGCTTAAGGGTATCATTTACAATTCTAACGGCAGGTAGTCTCAGCAGGGTTATCTTATAGAAGGACTGTAGAAATGAAAAAGGGGGGGGGGTCATTACACTAAGCAACGTTTTAGAAAATAGGTAATTTACGTTGCTTACTTATTATTTTTTTCTTTAAAGAATATATTTGAAGGTATCGCTAATTAAACACCATAGCTCGATTAATTATCGAATCAAAATTTTGTTTAGAAATGTTTACAAAATAAAATTAGAAATAATTTTGATTTAAAAAACGTCTACAAGCAATAACTTTTAAATTAAATCAAAAAACTAAACATGGTTATTTGGGTTGACTGATTATTACTTATTTTTAAATAAATCTAACCTACTAATTATTGTAAGTTATTAAAAAAAAATCATTAAACTCTCTATTCATAATATTTAGTCCTTACAAAATGTATATTTTATGACGTTTCATTTTTTTCTGTAGTTAATATAAAAGTGAAAATAAAAACTAAGGCAATTCTTATTGTCAACGTATATATTTAGTTTTTTGACAAGAATTTATTACATAATTATAATTAAGATACCAAGTTATAGTTTAAAATTAAATGAAAACTTTTTTTAAATAAAGGTATTACTATATAAATAAATATAAGAAATCAATAATGGGTGTGACCTCCATTATTATTGATACATTCTTGGAGGCGTCTGCTCATTGACGCTATCAAGGTATCAATATAATTAATATTAATCGTTTCCCATGCGGTATCAATGGCTGCAATTAATGCATTACGGTTTACTGGTATAAAATTTGGCAACTTGTTGTCTTCGGATAACAGCAAGTATTCGAGCTCAAACATTTTCGATAATGTTAAAATCTGGGCTTTTGCTGGCCGGGGTAATAGCTCCAAGTTATTTTCTCGTATCCAATTGCGCACAACCCGCGAAGTATGAATAGGGGCGTTGTCCTTTAACAACAAAATACATTATGAAAATGTTAATTCAACAGATCCCGAACTATTTTTTGGAGAAAGTATAGTGAAATAAGAATACTTACTTGTTGGAAAATATAATCTTCGTCTGGATAAAACACTTCGACTGAAGGTTGCATAATAGTTTCCAAAATATCTAAATACGCAGCAGAATCCAAGACGTCCATCGAGCGCTTAACTCCAACTCTACATATTTACAGAAAAATAACCACTTCGTTTTTGGATGGGCACTGAAAACTTTAGTGGTCCATCTTGCGTTTTTTTTGTGTAATTTAATTCAAGGTGTTATTGCAATTTAATTTTTATATTTTGTATTCTTTCGCAGCAGCATTATACTTCTTTATTCCCATCTCATTTAATCTTTTAATTTTTTTGTGCAGTTATACGGGCATCCGGAAATGTGTATCTGCTATAGCCCTGGAGTATGTAGCAAATGGTTGTTCTGTTACGTAATGAAACAACTCGAGATCTTGAGCACGTGTAGATACTTTAGGTCTACCACTTCCGATGGCTCTTTCCAAAGTGTGTTCAAGATTCCATTTTACTCGGTAATGCCCTACGGTGCTTTTGGTATATCTAACATACGTGAAATTTCACGCACGCTACGGCCCGCCGCTAATTCCGAAACAATCCGCGCTTTCAAATCAGCACCGAGATGAGGTGGCATTTTCTAACACTTGAAATTTTAAACTAAAATGAAATTTACATTTCTTACTTTATTTATTGGTTCACACTACCCCTTCTCAAACAGTAGGTAATTGTTTATTTATTACATACTTCTAATGACTAATGTAACAACCCTTAGAGCAATATGACTCAAAGGAAGTAAATTAAACAAGCAAGGATATTCTATTGTTATTGAAACTTATTCATAAAGTAAAAGCCATTTTCTTATAATGCTAATGGACAGGATTTTCTTTTAAGTATTAAGATTACAATAGAGGACTTATAAACTTTCGAAAATGTCTAATTATAAATATTTACACTGCAATTGCGCTTTTCCTTAATAATTTCTTAGCAATAACATACACGTTCTTGGTTTTAAGTTGTCATAAATTTGATATGATATAAATTTGTGTTTCTAATATTACATCACAAACTAATCTTTATTCGCCAAAAATTGTTGTTTAAGTTGTAAAGCTTCGTACACACCTGAACAACAAACCGAGCAACAAACATAACAACGAACCGAAAGTCAAACAGAACGACAAACGATCTTTTGATTTCACAATCCGAATAACAAACGGAACGTTTGTGCTGTTCCCATAATTATTTTCAGTAGTTTTCAGTTCATAAGGACTGAGGCGAAAAAACATTAACATCGAAAAACTTGCGTACTTTTATACCATTTAATTTTTACAAAATTTTGATATAGTAAGCTTTGAAATAGTTGTCAGATATATGTCGTCAATTTTTATTTTTATTTGAGTCAAATTGTGTTCACAATGGCAAAAGTAGTGGAAGTACATAGATTAATCATTAAAAAATTTGTTGAGAATCCACAATGGTCAGTCGTTCGCATTGCAAAGGAGGCAAAAAGTTTGCAGGCAAGTGGCAGCAAAAAGTCATCAAGCGGTACAAGGAAGACTTTACCATAACACGGAAACCAGGAAGTGGACGACTAGAGGGTTTTCATTCACCAAAAGGTGCAAAAGGCAATATCTGCGATGGTTAAGAATCGCTGATATCGAACCGGAAATTAGCTGCAAAAAGTCGACTTGTCGGAAAAGACAATTCGAAAAATAAAAAAAATAGTGGATTTAAGTCCTACAAAGTTCAAACAACTCCAGATCGTAATGCGGAGAAAAACATTGAAGCCAAGAAACGAGCCAGAAAGTTGAGAGCAGATTTTTTCCAAAATACGTCAATGTTGCGTGATGGACGATGAGACTTACGTCTTCGCCGATTTTTCTCAACTACCTGGTCAGGAGTTTTAAGTTTCCTGTGGACGAGGAAATGTTCCTAAGAAGTTTAGAACTAAAATAAAGTCCAAGTTTCCAAAAAATATCTCATTTGGCAGGCGATTTGTAACTGCGGTGAAAAGAAACCAATCTTTCATAACAAATGGAACAATTAACTCCGATATTTACACGAAGGAGTGTCTCCCAAAAAAATTGCGGTTTTTCTGAGTAAACATAAGGTATCCACATTTTTTGGCCGGATTTAGCTTCGTGCCATTACAGTAAGCATACAAAAAATGGTACGAAGAGAATCATGTCGATTTTTGTACCCGGAGGCTAACCCACCAAATTGCCTGAGCTTCGCCCAATCGAGCGGTACTGGGCTTTGGTGAAAAAGAAGCTTTGAAGCAGACAAAAGGTTACAAAATCGATTGAAAGTTTTAGAAAAATGTGGACCATAGCGACCAAGAAAGTGTCGAGCACCACCATAAAAGCCATGATGGAGACCATTCCCGACAAGCTCAAAATTTTTTATGACGATAAGTCTGATTGATTTTTTGTTTTTCTTAATTTTATATAATAAATAACCTATCCAAAACTAAATTTTTTTGAAAATTTATATAGCGGTTTAAGAGTTATGCAATTTTTCAATGTTAATGTTTTTCGCCCTCAGTCCTTATATATTTATTATTGAGAAGAAAATTGCGGAAAACAAGAAGATAGTGCCAACCAAATTTTTACGCACAAAGAAAAGTAAAAAATTATAATTTACTTCGTTTTTTTTATTTTGGAAATTTCCCGCCCAAATGATGCTAATAGGGACATCATTTTTTCTTGACTTCTTAAACACTGATTAATTTAAAACATTTTTCTTCTGTCAACTCCATAATATTACCTAAAACACAACAAACCCACAAAAAGGAGGACAAAAATAAATAATTTAATTCTCCCGCATAAGTTTGTTCGCCGTTTTGTTTAGATTCGTCCAAACCTGCAAACGCATTCGCGCGCATTTTTTTGATGTCGGAGAAAAACCGACAAGTTGCGGAACGCCGCAAACCGTTCGTGGAACAATCAGGACTTGCGAATCTGTTCTAAAATTCGTACGTAGCACCGTCCAAATTAATGTTCCGATTGCCGTTCGGTTCGTTGTTCTGTTTGTTCCTCGGTTTGTTGTTCAGGTGTGTACGAAGCTTTACAATAAGCATATTAATATGAACTATATCTTATGAAAGGAGAGTTATGTAACTATAATTAACGACTTAACGTTACGTTAGTAGATTCCATTTACTATTTACACATATTTTCTTGGAACATTCGATAATTAACTATCGGGATATGATGACCCTATACTTCGCAGGTTGTGCGCAACTGGATACAAGCAAATAACTTGGAGCTGTTACCCTGGCCAGCAAAAAGCCCAGATTTTAACATTATCGAAAATGTTTGGGCTCGAATACTTGCTGTTATCCGAAGACAACAAGGGCCAAATTTTATACCAGTAAACCGTAATGCACTAATTGCAGCCATTGATACCGCATGGGAAACGATTAATATTAATTATATTGATACCTTGATAGCGTCAATGAGCAGACGCCTCCAAGAATGTATCAATAATAATGGAGGTCACACCCATTATTGATTTCTTATATTTATTTATATAGTAATACCTTTATTTAAAAAAAAAAGTTTTCATTTAATTTTAAACTATAACTTGGTATCTTAATTATAATTATGTAATAAATTCTTGTCAAAAACTAAATATATACGTTGACAATAAGAATTGCCTTAGTTTTTATTTTCACTTTTTATATTAACTACAGAAAAAAATGAAACGTCATAAAATATACATTTTGTAAGGACTAAATATTATGAATAGAGAGTTTAATGATTTTTTTTAATAACTTACAATAATTAGTAGGTTAGATTTATTTAAAAATAAGTAATAATCAGTCAACCCAAATAACCATGTTTAGTTTTTGATTTAATTTAAAAGTTATTGCTTGTAGACGTTTTTTAAATCAAAATTATTTCTAATTTTATTTTGTAAACATTTCCTAAACAAAATTTTGATTCGATAATTAATCGAGCTATGGTGTTTAATTAGCGATACCTTCAAATATATTCTTTAAAGAAAAAATTAAGTAAGCAACGTAAATTACCTATTTTCTAAAACGTGCTTAGTGTAATGATTCATTCTACAGTCCTTCTATAAGATAACCCCTGCTGAGACTACCTGCTGTTAGAATTGTAAATGATACCCTTAAGCCCGCTTCACAATGTGCAAACTTTTGTTTACAGAAATTGTGGTGTCCAAGTTTTAAATTTCATGAGTGTACATATGAATGGTAGCATTGGGGAGTTACTAGGCTTGTAAAAGTTTGGCCAACCATACACAAATGCAGTTTATGTTATAACAAACATTTTTAGTATAAAGGCCAACCTGACAGGATGCTATCTTGGTCTCCATCTTTAAAAATGCCCGCCGAAAGAAATTAGCCAATATCTCTGCAGTTTTGTCCAAATATATCGTATAATAACTCAAGTTGCTCAGCATAAAATCTACACGGATTTTGATATGTACCGGGAGTCGCTAAATCTGACCCTTTTAAAGATATTAGACTTAAATAACAAATTATGCAAAAAATGCACACATTTGGACAATATCTCCGCAACATATTGAGTGAATGTTACGTTCCTGAGCTCAGAATAGTACCGTAACAACCCGACCTCCTCGCTCAGCAGATGAAATGTAACCCACTCGCTCTTTGTCTTTAAATATTATTATTTTTGGTGGCTTCTTGGCAGAGGCTTGGATACTAGTTTCGTCGACATTGTATATATTGTCCAATTCTATTTTATATTTTTTACGAATACTGGCTAGATTCTTAAAAAATAACTCCACTTGTGGCTTTTAAACCCACATTTACTGGTTTACTGGTAGGCTCTTGAACTCGTAGACTCAGCTCAAGGTGTTCTTCATAAAATTTGAATACCACTGCTCGCCTGCTTTACCGTTTTGAAAATTATGGGAAAGGTTGTTTTGACTTGCAAACTCGAAGGCCAACGTGCACAAATCTCTTGCTTTGTCAACCCATAAAATCGGGCATCTATATCTTGGATATGTTTTATCAATTGCTTCACCATATTCTTGGAAAATACGGGTTTAAAACGACTAAGTTCCTTTTTAGAAGAACGTTTTATGAAGTGCTTTTGTAAAGTTGGATATGGAATCTTAAACTCCATTGCTAGCCCCTCGGATTGTTTTTTTTGCCTTTTTTTCTATTGCATTTATAGCTAGCATCATGGTTGCCTCTGCCCATGCTTCAGCTCTAGTAGTTTTGCGTTTGTAGTTAAAAACCATTTTCTAGAACGAAAATAAATTAATTCAACTTAAATATGAAGATGGGCAAAAGAAACCGGGCAAGAAGAACCAGGTTCTTTTTACCCGGTTCTTTTGCCCGAAACGTAACTGTAACAGTTGGATATTTATTAAAAAGAGATCAACTACAGACAGTGGAAAACTACTTTAAGGTTAATATGAGATAGAATTCAGCTTACACGAACAAAAAGTTTGATATCAAGAAATTTCATTAGTATAACAGGAAGCCCAATTTACCTGAACTGTACTTAACGATTCACCGCTCAAACTTTCTTAAAAATTGCTATAAAACAACGAACGTAGCACTGTGGCCGAGTTCTTCCGTTGTAAAACACAAAACAACTGCGACCTCTACCAGAATAAAATAGAACAATTTGAGCGGCAAATTTAAATTTGGAAATAACTAGCTTCCCTAAATACCTGATTTGAGGTGTAAAACAAAAATACAACAAAAATTGATACATTAATATATTCCAGTATTCGAGTAAATAACCAGCATTCAGGAAAAATGTACTATTCTCTTTTAACATTAATAGAATGGAATGTGTTAAGTTTAGCTACATTTGGTCTATGGTCAGGGTCAGGTTTTGTCACTTTCTGTACATGTGCTGAGTATTTTGAGCTCTTATACGTTAGATTTGGACAAACGGTTGCAGAAATATTGATAATTTCTTTCGGTGGTTATTTTTAAATAAGGCGACTAAGATGGCGGCTTGTCAGGTTGGCCCTTATCCTAAAAATGTTTGTTAGGACATAAACTTTCTTCCTGTATGGGTGGTTAAACTTTTTAAGTTTGGTAACTTCTAATATAATATAATATAGTCATTCATGTGTACTAAGTAATAAAATCGTTTGAGAAAAGAACAATAAAATGTTTACAAAGAGAAGGTGGATATGTCAGAAGCTTTAGTAGATTCAATTACAATTTAATTATGTTTGATTTCTGTATAAATATGTGATGTTTGTTTACTAAATATTCTTTGTATGGATTTTCCTATTTCTAAAATAAGTAATTATTATGCATTCATTACGTATTTAAATTGCAAGATTGTTCAAAAACATTAACAAATGTAAAGGTTATCATATTTTTAATAGATAAGAGGGATAAATTAAGTATTGAAATTTATGACTGTATCCAGGATGATTTATAATAGGTGTACACAATTTTAACATCGTGTTCGGGAAGTCATTTTAAGAAAAAAATGTTGTATGAAGATAGGTCGTATTTTGTTTATTAATTGAACTGCATCAGATTTAAATTTCATTTAGAAATAATTATTAAAGTACAACTTTAAAATCTATTATCTATGGAAATAAACAACATAATTTGTGAAACAATTAAGTTGATAGTTGTCAAAATGAGTGAGTTTAATATAGCTGTATATGCAGATATGGTTTATCTGTATAGGTATTGTAATGGTAACGGTCTTCAGTCGTCTAGAGAGTATCGTTGAAGATTTCCTAATGGACGTCAACTGAGTGCCAGAGTTTTCGGTCGTACTTTCCAACGACTCAAAGAAACTGGTTCCATTGTTGTTCCACGTAATGATCGACGTAATCTTTCTAGAGAACATATTGTCAATAACCAAGAAAATGTAATTGATACAGTTTGGACAACCCCTCATTGAGCACTAGACGCATCGCAGCGCATTTTCGTCTATCTCAAAACTTTGTATGGCGAACACTACATCGTAAACAATTACACTCCTATAACGGCCAGCGTGTAGAGTTTTGTACTTGGTTGTTACAAAAAATTGTCGAAGATCCAATATTTTTAACTAGAATAGTATGGACTGATGAGGCCCAATTTACTAGAGAGGGTATTAATAGCACTCATAACTAACTGCTTGAATTAGAAGTTTTACCACACAGCCTAAATGCAGAACACTATTTAACTTTTTTTGATGAAACGCTTTTCGAGAAGATTGAATATAATCCTCTTCTTGTTCGGCAAGAAATATGGTTTCAACACGATGGCGCTCCACCTCACTGCGTTAGACAAGTACGTGAATGGTTGAATGAACATTATCTTGAACGATGGATTGGTCGGGGACTTGAACCCTTTGGATTTTTTCTTTGGGGCCATTTGAAGCAACTGGTTTATAGTGTCGAAATTAATACAAGTGAACAATTATTTGACCAAATAACAAATGGGTTTAACGAAAGATGGTACAACAATAGCGCGGGTTTACGACTCAATGGTGCGCAGGTGTCATGCTTGCATTCGAACTCAAGGGAGGCATTTTGAACAACTGTTATAGATAATAATTTTCTTTCATAGTCATTTATTTTCTTGTTATCCATTTTTTAAGTTGTACTTTTACTTTCTAATGAAATAAAATTTAAATCTGAAGTAGTTCAATTAAAAAACAAAATATAACCTATCTTCATACAACACTTTTTCTTAAAATAGCTTCCCTGAATACGTATCAAAATGTTGTACACCTATTATAAATCACCCTGTATATTTATAATGTAAAGGTAAATAATCACCAAACCTAAAATTTCATGCTAAATGGCTTTAATTTTATATTTGGTATAACTTTTAATTCAAAACAATTTTTATTATCAATATATTATTATTGATCAATATTTATATTTTTTAACAAACCTCGTAACCTTAAAACAATTGATATCTGACGATTTCATATTAAGTTTGGACCATGCAGAACTTTTATGAAGAATAACTTTTTTTCAAGAAACCGATAAATAATAAAAAAGTTTTTTATATGGTTCCACCAAAATTAGAAAAATTTATTTTTTATTTATAGAAAGGAATCAATTGTGTAATTTTATAACGTTTTTTTACATGTTATTCACTAATTAATTAATATTTGTTATCCTTAAATTAATTAAATTTAAAAATAGAAAAAACGAGCTCAGTAACAAACACTATGTAATTACGTAATCGCAAAAACTAATTATTTTTTAATTTGAATATTTTTCGAAATATTTAAAATAAGCTATTTAAAATTTAACTCTATAATTCAGAAGTTTTAAAAATTTATTTGACGAATTATAGCCTATAGGCACAGAAAGTTAAGAGTTTAACAGCTTTTTGGAAATTCTCTCATTTAATAACTAATAAAAATCACTCTTCAAACTAATTAACTTTTTACTATGCACAAGAAAAAAACAAAAGTTCAAGAATTTCTATTTTAAATACTTAACAATTTCATTATAAAGTTTTGAATTCGCCTTTAAACGCTAAAGTAATTTAAAAGTTTAGGTACGTATTATTTTAGTTTTAAGTAAATTACATGTTACGAAAATATTTTTTAATTTAAATTATACAGCAACCGGCTGTAGGAACGGCGGCGGCGGCGGCAGCAGCGTCGGAATTTCCTTTTTAATATTGTAATTAAAATTAGTTGAAATGTAATTAGTTAGTAACAAATTAATTGTTTGTTTTATAAAGTTTAATTGCGTTCGTTTTGTTTTCTTTAAATACAACTCGGTCTTCGAGTTTAATTAATTATGGCAGTTTCTAACTATTAAGAATAATAATAATAACCGTTAACAGGATGCTGGTACAGTGGGTGGGATTGCACTTTTTTTTCTAAATATAAAACCGCGTCACTTGTGTGTGCAAGTGTGATGTATATTAAAATATGTAAGTTTTCATAATCAACATTTCCGTTTTGGAAAAACATATTTTTTTTTTAATTGCGCGAAATTAAAAAAAAAGTTTTAATTTGCATATTTTCACGTTATTTGTGTTTTAATTCTTTTGGTTATTGAACTAAGTAGATATCAACATATTTGACGGATACAATCCGACATCATACGTAACAACAGTGTTTATTGAAATTACTATCTAGTATAGACATCATAAAATAAACAATAATAAATGTCGGTCGGTATGTTTGTTGTATTTTATTTGGTTTTAGATTAGGTACTAATGATCACCACAAAAACTAACACAAATAATATAAAACTTTGCTTTGCGCAGAACTTCTCATCGTTTTCATAACAACAACTGTGTAAACAAATCAACAGTGTGGGGCGACATAAATCATTTTTCCCGAAAAATAAAAAGAAACGTCTAGCAGTGATAGATAAATATAACTGTTTTAACAATGGATATTCTTAAGACGGCTTCAGGAACTTGCTTGTTTAAGACCGCAACGCACTCGGCGTCCCTTTCAACCGCAATTCAAACTTAAAAGTGATACACAATATAAACTTTTTTTCCCTTAACTTTTTGTGTAATTGATGTTTTGAAAAAAATTATCATATTTCAGTGATTACATATTGGATCAAAATAGTTCAAACAAAAGTTGTATATAATTAAATTGCAAACAACTTTTATTTGAACAAAAACTGTGTCAAGTGAATATTTTTGTAAACATTCATAAATAAGAAAATCTGTGCAGGTTAAGAGATCTTTTGGCTCGACAGATTATGCTCAAAATCTAATCGGCTCTGCAGTATTATAAAAAATATCTATGCCAAGTTTTATAAAAATTGAACTGGTGGTTTTCTTGATACCGGAAGGACAACCGGTCGGCCTCCAGACAGAACTTTTTTGCTGTATTATAAAGAACTAACTCTAATTGGTAGGAAAAAATGAAAAAAAAGGGTGAATCCTTTCACAACTCTCCATCTTATTTATATGGTGTTGAGTAAAAAATCTCTTATTTCCTCACATACTTACAATCTATATACAGGCTGATTAAAAAATACTTCACTTGTGATATTTTTTGGGCAAACAATAAAACAAAAACCTCTTTAAACTAATTGGCAAACTTCACTTGACTGCAAATCTCAAATCGGATGTTTGCAATACCACTTATCCAAATGGATCCTCTTCCTTCTCGTACCCTTCTATTTTTACTACTTAATTTTTGTCGCAAATTGGGAACAGTGTAATATTAGGTCGATGGTTTGATTGTTATTACGAATCTTAGCTTTTGATTTTTTAAGAAATGCAATCTTTGGTTTAATTCCAGATGTGTAACATTTATGCACAACCCAGTGCTTTCAGAAACTGGTATTTAGTCCATTTCGTTTGCGTTACCAGTTCTTCTACTTAACTTACTCTAATTAATCTACACCCAATTACTACACACAATAATTCGAAAGAATGCCGTATTAGTAGATCAATTAAAGCTGAAATAATGAAATTTGAATTTTAATTAATCTAGATTAATTCTATAAACACCGTAGCCCTATAATGCTTAACTGGCAACAATCTTAAAAAGCACCAACAAAACGCATTTAATGAAACTAGCAAACTCTTAATCACGCAACGATGTAGTAGGCAAACGCATAAGTTGTGTCGGTCTTCAAATTCTTTCAATTTTCCATAAGTTGATACTTTGCTCTCTTTGACTTCTGATATTTAAAATCGAATATAACGTTTATAAAAGAAATAAAAGAAAAGAAGGTAATAGAATTTACATAGACGACGACATGACAAAGAATGAGAAAGGCACTCAAATGAAGATAAGACAAAAGGCAAAAAATAGAAAAGGAGAGCAAGAGGGTAAAAGGGATACAAGAAAATTTGGTTAGAAGGGATGAATAGAGATGGTCGGAAGAGGAGCAATCGATGGGGAAAGGGATGAAAACTAGAAGAGAGATAGGGGGGAAATAAACGGAAGAAAATAAAAAAGGGGAGAAGAAAAAGGAATGGGAAAAAAATTGTATTTTGAATGTAGCTGGTCTAAAAAACAAAGCAGAGGAATTTTGGAATTATGTGAGGCAATTTAAAATGGTGGAGATGGTGGAAACATGGATGGAAGGGAAAGGATGGGAGGAGTGGAAAGAAAAGATGTAGGAGAAATTTATTTGGGAGGTACAATTTGCGGAGAGAACGAAAAATAGGGAAGGGCAAAAGGAGGAATTCTAGTAGACGTCAGAAAGGAAAGGGAGGTAGAAGGCGACGGGGCGGGGAGGAGAAGACAGGACTGATGAAAACTAATATATGAAAACTAGTTATGTGAAGAACGGGGATGGGCACAATGAACGGCAACATGGAGGAAGTAGGAAAGGGAGATCTCACGTTTATAGGAGGATGGGGAATCTGTAATCGACTACTTAATAGTGAACGAAAAAATGTTTGTAAGCTGTAGAAAGTTTAAAGGAGGAGGATGAAGCGGATCGTCAACGTCTGAAATTAATCAGAGGGACAAGAGGACGAAGATAATAGGGAAGAATGGGTGAACAAGAAAATATGAACAAAAGATAGTCTAAAAAGGTATAAGGAAAAAAATTGAGATAAAAGACGAAGAGTAGGAAACAGAAGAAAAAAATAGAGCAGGAAGTAAAAAATGGATTAGACAAATGAAAGAAGCATCTACAAAAAGCAGATTCAGGGAAACAATGGAAGTAGGACAAAGGCCGATGGAGACTTTCAAAGAGCGAACAAAGAAATCAGAAGAGGGAGAAGAAGGTAGAAAACAGAAAAATAGATGTGAAGAATACAGGAAACAATAGGAAACAATTAAGAGAAATTTGTAAAACAATAAAGAAAGAATACAAAAAGGGATTGGAAGAAGAGATCACAGAAAAAAAGAAAGAAGGATGGAAACAAAAATAAACAGGGAAAATGGGAGGAACATTGTAATAACTTACTAGGAGAAACAGATGAAAAAATTAGAGAACATAATAGAAAGAAGAGATACAGAGAGAGAGAAGTGAAAAAGCGAAAATAGAAATGATTAAAAAATTAAGAAAACGAGATGCTGATGGTATACAAGGGGAGCAGTGGAGACACAGGAGAGAGGACGAGGGAGATAATAAAAAGGATATACGAAAAGGGGGATGACTACCACAGCAATGGAGGGAGACAATAATATATCCAATTTACAAAGGAGAGGATAGGAAAGAAATAAAAAATTACAGAGGAATAAGCCTAATGAATATAGGATACAAAGCTTATAGCGCTATGCTAAGAAGAAAGCTAGAAAGGGAAGCGGATTGCCAAGTGGGGTTTAGAACAGGGAGAAGTACGATTGATAGTATATACGTGTAAAAGACAAATAAAGGAGAAAAATGTTCGCCTTGTTTATAGATTTGAAAACAGATAAGATGAGAAAAAAGGAATAAGTGAGGTAATAAAAGATGTGATGGAGGAGATTAATGAGGACACGGTTTTGTAGAACCAGTTATGAGGGGGGGGGGAGATTGAGAAACAAGTTTCGGACTGGAAGAGGACTAAAACAAGGATGTTCGTTAACTCCTTGTGAATTTTCTTTAGATATTGGAGATTTACAAAAGGAAATGGAGAGGCACCACGTGGGAGCAATAGTAGTACGAAGAAAAAACGTATGGATATTAGCATATGCGGACGATATGACAACAAGTGAGGACGAGTTGGAAGGGGCAATAAAAATAACGAGGAAAAACAGTAGGGGAATTTAAAAGAGAAAAAGGAAAAAATGGGAAGTAACAAGGCCTTGGGGAGAGGAAGAAATAGAATCGTGGACAAATACAGCTATTTAGGATATTTTAAACTACAACAATAAGTATAGAGAATAAATAAGGGAATTGGAAAGGAAAGGCAATAAGTTAATTGGACAAGTGTGGGAAATAAGAAAGAGTAGGGTCATTATTCGAGAGGATAGTCAAAGGACTGATGATGTATGGAACGAAGGTGTGGGGATGAAATGATTGGGTAGAACTAGAACTATAAGAGACATACTGGAAGTGAATATTTGGATTAGAATGGGAAACACTTAGATACATAGTGCCAGAGGAAGTAAAAATAGAAAAGGACGAGTTGGAAGGGGCAATAAAAATAACGAGGAAAAACAGTAGGGGAATTTAAAAGAGAAAAAGGAAAAAATGGGAAGTAACATGGCCTTGGGGAGAGGAAGAAATAGAATCGTGGACAAATACAGCTATTTAGGATATTTTAAACTACAACAATAAGTATAGAGAATAAATAAGGGAATTGGAAAGGAAAGGCAATAAGTTAATTGGACAAGTGTGGGAAATAAGAAAGAGTAGGGTCATTATTCGAGAGGATAGTCAAAGGACTGATGATGTATGGAACGAAGGTGTGGGATGAAATGATTGGGTAGAACTAGAACTATAAGAGACATACTGGAAGTGAATATTTGGATTAGAATGGGAAACACTTAGATACATAGTGCCAGAGGAAGTAAAAATAGAAAAGATAAGAATACGAACAGGAAGAAGGGCGGTGAGGTATGAGGAAAAAAATGGAGAGGATAAAGAATGTAGAAAGTGAAAGAAGATTATACTGTAAAATGCGAGAGAGGAGTTAAAAAGATTGAGAAGAGAGGGAAGAAGCGTGGAAGCAGAGGCGATGAGAAGAGATCAAGATACACAAAGATGATCAAGAGCAAAAGGTGGTACATATAACGGAAAGTATTGGAAGATTATTACAGACAGGATAGCAAGACATACAATTGGAGAGAAAGGATTGAAGGAAAACCGATTGGTAGCAAGATTTCGAGTGGGAAATGAAGAAAGGGAGAACAAATACTGGCGGAAGGACGAGGATAGATTGTTTAATAATAATTATAATAATAATTACGTTTGAATAAAATATATAATCTGAGATTTTTTTTTAATATTTATATTTATGTATAGAATCTTTTGCAGCCGAATTTTTTTGTTAATGCTAAAACACAAAATAAACGAATAATAATAATAAATTAAGCAAAAAGTTAGGAAAACATGTCATGTACCACGAAACTTTGAGATGTGGTGGCGAATTAGAATCTGAAGGTGAATGAAGAATTGAATGGTGAATCTAAAATTACTTAATAAAGAAACCAACTAGAAAAACGTGTCTAGAATCCTTGTTGTTTTCTTACCCAAACGCAGTATCACACGATTATGTGGTGTGCAGAAAAGAATCTTTACTAGTTAAATTAAATTTGTAAAAGAAATCCAACCTATATGGGAAGAAAATGCAGTTGCTCTAACTTTTGTTTTATTTTGGCTCAGGCCATTGTTGTAATGTAAACATTTTCAACTTTGATGAACATCTGTATCTGTTCTTCGCCCGCCTAATGCACAGCTGAAGTTTTGTAAATAGTTTTGCGTTCCCATTTAGTTATTTAAGATAGGAAACGCCTTTTTTCCAGTCTTTATCAGTACTTTTACTCTAGTAACTCCTTCTTTGACTTAGTGATTATTATTCTATAGTCTTAGGACTAAAAATCTAATTGGTTATATGCTCCACATTCACGATCAGTCTTCTCATTTAATGTTTAGATTTTCTTCTTATATTTCATGTTTTATTTTTTAATAGTGATTAAATTGAGAAGCTTGATTATCTCTGGAAGTACATTGGTACTTGGTAAAATCATTGTTGCTTTTCTGGCTCGTTCTCGAAGCCTTCAATTCCTGTGCTCTAATCTATATTTTTTGCTATTCTTGTTCTTTATCTGCAATTGGTTTAGCAAAATTTTTCTTACACGTTAACTTACCTCTAAGAAACTGCTTTCAGTCACAGCTATAGACTGCTTGTTGCAAGAAAAAAATTCAAGAGAAATTTTTTGAGGAAATTTGTCTTTTGAACGGAAGGTATATCTGATCATTTTAGAGAGCTTTATGTCTTGAAAACATTTTGTTTCTCGTCCCGATCTATCCAAGTATAACACAAAATAGCAGGCGCAACTTGTTAACGCAAGTGTAGGGGTACGAAAACTTTTGGTTTCTTTCTTTCCAGGTAATTATTTGTTCACTAAATTTTTCTGTTACATTTCAAACAAAAAAGGTTTTGTTGCAGTTTTCGTGTGTTTTTCTTCTACAGGTAGACAGTACAATTGATATTATTGCATTCATTCAGTAAAGACAATGTAATTATCATTTTATTATTGGGGGGGTATCGCAATAGGCCATCACTGATAGTGGTAACGTCATTCGGCTTTCTTTTCTTTATCCTATTTTCGCTACTAATAAAAGAGGTGAAAATTGGCTCAAGAAGTAGTTGAAGTCTCCAAACTTTGTCCTAATCAAACTAATTATATTTGAGATTAGGGTCCGTGACAAATCACCGTACACACCTCGCCGTTGGCGGTTAGCCATCTCGATGTCAGGACAACTCGATGTTAGGACACCTAGAATAACTCACTAGTTTGGAATATTTCTAGCTCACTCTGAAATTCATCATCATAAAAATCATATAAAGAATAATACAGATTTTTTATTCACTTAAAAATAAGAAAAGTTTATTTTCAAATCATGTACATAGTTGTCGGATAAATCTCTAAGGAGCATTACAGTGTGTATGTTTGGATAGTTTTGCACGAACTTTCTAATCCGGTTATCGGCATCTCTATATTTTCATGATGTTAAAGACTGTTGATGACCTACTACAAGGAGCTCGTGGCACTCGCTCGCTTACTATACTCCTTTTCTACGTAGGTATAATTAGATCTTCTGTCATCCAAGTTTCATTCAAATCAGACCAGCGGATCTTTAGATATTTTGTTTATATTTAGACAGACGGCCGACCGGCCGGCTTCAAAGAAGAAAATTTTCTTTTGCTTAGTTATAATGTTTTAATTTTTTGTCGGAAAAAGGATGTTAAAATTTTGGGTTTAAAACTATCGTACAACTCACGATCTTGTGTATTTGATGTGGAGTAAATTTTTTTGTTTGTGAATTTTTCCCCTCAGTTTTCTTACCGTCCACTTGTTCTGACGAGATGGTTGACAGCCAGATGTCTACGGAGAGTTTATCCATGATTTGATGATTTAGAAAATTTATGTAATAAAAATATGAATAGGTGAAAAAAATTACAGGAAATATAGTTCTCTGCAAAAATAGATATAACTAGTTACAGCCACAATGCAAAGTGGGTTATTCTGGATATCATACGTGACTGCGTCACTTTTTGATAAGTTTTCTTTCCAAACTTTTTTTTTTAGATTTTTAACAACAAATTAAGGAAATGATTGGATTATTTTATTCTCATTGTAAATTTTTTTAAAATATTTTTTTTTTTTACGTTTTATTTCACATTTCTACAAAGCGTGTTTTTGAACAATAATTTTACTAGAAATTTGTGTATCTAAAATCTTATCCAAGTAGTGGAGTGAAGTAAAACTACTCGATAATATGACTGTCTGCACGTGGTATTTTGTTCAAAAGGTAGCTTTATGTAACTCATACTCTTTCTGATACACCTCATCCTGTTCCCCCTCCTCTTGAATTACAAAAAAGTTCCTACTGGATGTCAAGCACTTTTATCATGCTTTTTATCTTATTTGCCCTAATATTTAATTAGATATTGTTTTTGTTACATAACGTGAACAATTGAGAATAAATTGTGTAACCCTATTCTCGGTAAGTTATTTCTCTGCTCGATTTCGGTTATTCTTAAATTCTCCCGTTGTTATTCCGAATCCTTACAAGGTTAAGGTTGCATTATTACGGATCATTTGGACGACAAATTCAATTGCCTTTTTTAGTTGGGTTGTAAATTTTCTTTTGGCTTTTTTCGCTTTTCATTTAAATTATTTTTACGTTCCTAAAAAAAGTTGGTATTATTTGTAGTTAAGTCTCTTAAATTTTTATATTTTTTTTCGCGCTCGTTTTTCTCTTTATTATTTATAGCTTCCATTTCCTGAAAGTATATATCGTGGTAAGTTATATGCACTTTAGCTTTTAAAAACTTTATACAAGGTGTTTATGTTGTTTTCTATACGTTTATCAGTTTTCACTTGACGAGAGGGTATTTCATAATATATCGGAACTGCATTTATACAAACGTCAGTTGGATTCATTTACAGTCTAGTCTAAAAAGAAAAACAGGGATAATTGGTTAAAAGCACCTCGGAGGCGCCGCGTTGACAGATATCGCGTCCCGACGGCCGCATCCTGAGGTCAGGCATCCCACTCAGTTCTATACGAACAGGTGGTGCCCTCGACATGGTACAGCTGTTGAGCTGTCAGCACGATAAACTACAAAATCCCACAAGTTGAATCTGTTGATTCTGCCGGTAATCGTTTGTAAATCTCTTCACCGACCACGTTCGAAAAACAAAAAAAAAAGAAAAAAAATTTGGACGCGTCAAAAAATTAATTAAAACCCACGTTACATGTTACTTTTATAGGAAATGAAAATCATTTAGCAGCGTCGTTATAAAAGTTATAAAATGAAATTTCCGGGCCACAAAGCATGTCTGGGGGAGATGATATATAGGAACGCATTTTTTGCGTACTATTTATAATGGAAAGAATCAATGTTTGTAGACGTCGTTGCCACATTTCCGACAGTTCTGGAATGCGACGATTATTGGCAACTGCGGTCTGTAAGGATCGATTTGTCCTTTCGGCTTGAAGCAATGGTTCCTTCTCGGAGATACTCGTATTTACTTCGGTACTATTAGGGACGTTCTCATCCTCCTATAGTTTTCCACTAAGGGACGGAAAAGAGACGCTCGAAATCGGCTAGAGAAAGATGAAGAGAAAAAGGGTGGGGGTTAAGTCCACATAACCATCCCGTCCGTTTACGGGACAATTAAACAAAATGAAAATTTGTGATTGTAATCGTAAATGGAAAATCACCACCTAATTTTCGTTAAAAGTTTTCATTTCCTTAACTGCATTTTTATTATAAATTTTCTAATTTAAAATGGAATTCTGAAAACGGTTAAATTAACTAACTTGGGAAATTCTCGTGGAATGTTTATGGATAAATACGTAATTTAAACTAACTTCGCAAAGTTTGATAGCGATCTCAAGATATTATTTCTTGATTGCTTAAAATTAATTTGTAAATAGAATTACTCTTTGAAGATTGAAATTACTATTTACCGATACGCTTTTTTGTGTATTTGCCTGAAAACGGAAAGGTGCTGCCTGATATTTTCTATTTTGTTACCGTTGAGCTGAATGGAATCCACGACAATACGTTTAGAGCCGATGATTCGTTCTGGGTTTCAAATTTAACACCAAGATTTTCTTTTGGTTTGATACTGTTGTTTTCGAATTCTAGATGTGCAATAAAAGAGTCAGGTTTCTGATAGTTCAAGTATAATTTTCCTTAAAATGAATTACTTAATTTTTTTGTGGTTTGAATTATTTCTTCGAATAGGCATGTTTGCGTCTAAAGACTGTACTTAAAAACATTGAACGCGAATGAAATGCATCAAAGGCAAAAGAAGTAGGTATACAATGAAAACAGAGAAACCGAGTAAGTATCTACAAATGCCGCCTCTTTCAAAACATCTAACAAAGAATCACAAAACAGCTGAATTACACGACAAGAACATGCTGTCAAATCTTAGACACATATATACTTGCAATCCTCATACGTTAAGAAGTTTCTCTGTTGCGTTTTATTATTGATTAGAACATATTTCCATGAAGTTCCTGTTCTTATTATTTTATCAAAATTGTAACATAAATTGACCTAATGGTAGACCACATTTTTATACTACACTCACTCACTTGTAAAGGAGAAGCAGAAGAATAAAGAAAGGAATGTTACGTAATTTATTATTGACTTTTAAATTTGGGGAGTAATGCAATGACTCAAACAAACGTTTAAGAAAGTGTGTTACAATAAAATTATGACAAGAAAAAGTGGAAAGAAAACCTAACTGTTTTAATAACACATAACTGGCCGAGCTAAAGTTAAAATTTTTGGTTTGGGAACAAAACAACGGAATCATAATCTTGTACCGAGTGTCCCATTAAGCCGACCCTATATCAGAAACTAATAATGACACAGGTTAGAGAAAAAATATTTTTAATAAAAGTGACCATGTGAAATTGCTGGAAATTAGTTCGTAGATTGACCGCTAGAGGCGCAATTGTGAGTTCAAAACAAAAAACCTAGAAATATCTTCAGAAATACTCGAGTAACGATAACACTGTTTTAATCCTTAATGTTTTTTTGAATAAAAACGCTTTTTATGATAATTTTCAAATTTTTCAAACTGACGACTATCATTTTCAGCACACTGTATCAACCTTTCCCTAGATGACAAGACAGCTGGTTTTACTTCTGCTCTAGAAACGCTTATGCGCTGAATCATATCTTTTCTTGTCGTGGGTCTAGTGGCAAAACAAGATCTTTCACTCTGCCCCATAATTAAAATTCAAGACAAGTTAAATCGGTGACCTGCAATAAAAAGCATTCTCCTGGTTTCCAATGGCAATTTTCTAAAAAAAATCGGCAATTGATTCTCCAAAAAATTTAAATATGTTTGCCCTCTAAGAGGCTCATCAAAAAATCACACCAAAAGTTCACGCTCTACCTTTCTTGACATTGCACCTTCCACATCTAGCGGGGGTTATTGGCTGACCAGTAGTGAATATTATGTACATTGATTCCTCCTTCTTACCATGAAAAGTTACTTCATCCGTACACATAATTCTGGATAAAGAATTTCCGTCTTTGGTTGTTTTCTGAACCGATGACAGTAGTCCATTAAAACTTGGTGGAGCTCAAGGTGATGTGGACGTAATTGAAGCTAGTTATTTATAGTTTAGTAGGTTGTTTTAATTTTAAGGAATAACAGTGTATGAGAAAAAAAATATAATTACCTGAGTTCTCTCAATATTCGAAACACTGTAGTATGAGGAACCAGCATCTGTCATTTAATCGAACCCTTAGCTGAGAGGATTGGACTCTACATACGCTAAAACGTTGATTTTATTTTCCTCAGTTCTTCTGTTACGTGTACTGGGGTACACGGGACAGAGAACACTACCGGTAGTGCGAAAGCAATTTGCTAAACATTCTTCTGCTTTCGGGTAAACGCAGTGCACAGTTTTGCAATTTATTGGAGATAACAAGTTTTTTGTCCAGAAAACATTAAGGATTAAAACAGTGTTTTCTATTGGCATACGTTACTTGAGTATTTCTGGAAATATTTCTATTTTTTTACAAACATGAAAATAATTTCCTATGGTCACTTTTATTTAAAATATTGTTTTCTCCAAACTGTACGATTCTTTGTTTCTTAGATATGGCCGGCTTCCTTTCTTAATGGGACACCCGGTATACAGTCTAGAATTAAACTAAACAACACTAAATAAGCCAAAAAAGAATTGAATGTGGGATAGGGTGGAAGAAATGAATGTTATTAGTTCACTGGGTTATTAAAGCAGATAATTGAAAAAGTTTACCATGAAACAAAAACAAAATAAAAGCTATGTAAAAAAATATAGCAACACAAGCTGAAAAAAAAGAAACGAGATATAAAATACTGCGGAACAGCTTATTCCGAGGCGGCCACTTCGACGCCGCCATCTTGACACCGCCACCTCGACGCGAGCTTATCTCGACGCGACTTTATTTTGACACGAGCTCATCTCGACGAAAGTCCAAGCGAGTTTATTTCGCATAATAAAAACAAAGTTGTTAAAGACTATTTATTAAGCTTTTTGCGTTAAAATTTTGTAAAAAATAACAACGAACTCAACATTTGTCCATATCGCAAACAATATTGTTAAATAAAAGTTTGGTGTTTTTATCTGTAGTATTTTTTAATCAATTATTGCGGTCTCCATTGATGATGTTTACATTGCTGCATAGAGGATGAAATGGTCTTTCCGAAAATGTAACATTTGATCCCCATTACCATTTAAAGTTTTCAAGTTGCCCCCTATTGCACCGCCTCTGGTGGAGATAGAAAAGGGTTGATTTATACTAAAAGATGGGAATTTAAAAATAAAAATTGACCTGTCCGAGGAAAATTGCATAAAAATAAAGGATAAAAATTTGATGAATTTTATTCCATACTTTACACTCACACTGTATATAATAGTAATAGTTATTCTTTTTTTAAATTTTTGCAACCCTTCGTAAAAATCAAATATCAATCACATGCGTTGTTTGCATTGCAACCAAACTGGAAAATACAAAAACACTATCCGTAACACCCACTAGCGCAAATATAACCTCACATTGAGATGGGCTCGCGTCAAGATGAGCTCGCGTCGAATCTACGGTGTCGAGATGGCAGCTGAATTTGTCGAGATGACGGCGTCGAAGTGGCCCCGTCGAAATAGGCGTACCGAAAATACTGGATGCGCTAATAGATTTTAAACGTAAAAAATGCACTAATACAAATAGAAAGAATACATGAATGATTTTCGAAGTAAATAATACAAAAAATCCATAATAGATTTGAAAAACAAAAATATAAAACATGAGTTTCACTTCTAATAATATAAACGTATACAGTGTGCCCGTAAAGTATGGAACAAATTCATTTTTAGCTAAACAGACCATTTTAAGAAATAATCCTGAAACACGTCGATTTTTGATTTTAATTTACCGTATTTTAAAATAATAATCTAATATACAGGGTGAATAATACTTTCAAGTGAATACTCCCATTTGATTATTCGATTGCTCAGCTGAACTGATTCCTAAAATGTATCACATGTTGATTCCAATCGGTACAAGGGTGGACAAAATACAATAGTTTTGTGTGTGCTCATAAAGTAACGCATAACATTCTTTATTAGTTAAATTAACAATATTATCAAAAATGGCCTGCAGTTCGAACATTTATAAAGTTATGTATTCCATCATATTCTGTCCGCTAGACAATAAGTATTTTTGATAATATTGTTAATTTAACTAATAAAGAATGTTATGCGTTACTTTATGAGCACACAAAACTATTGTGTATTTTGTCCACCCTGGTCCAATTGGAATCAACATGTGATACATTTTTGGAATCATCTCAGCTAGTGTAATCCGAAAATTGAACCAAAATGGGGGTGTTTCATTTAAAAAAAATGACGGTGACGTACATTACTCGAAAGTAATTCACCCTGTATATTAGATTATTATTTTAAAATACGGTAAATTAAAATCAAAATTGACGTGTTTCAGGATTATTTCCTAAAATGGTCTGTTTAACTAAAAATGAATTTGTTCCATACTTTACGGACACACTGTATGATCGTATAGCAAGCGCGCCTCGAAAAAAATTAAAAGAAGAAAATTTCGTTGTTGAAAAAAAATAATTTAAATAAAAGTTGTAGATTATGTTATTTCCATTTTGTATGTATAATTAATGTTCTTGGGGGCATTTTAAAATAATTATGGTTGTCATAAAATATGTAAACAAATATGTTTGGCTGTCAAAATTTTTGGTCAATAATCTTAATACAATAGCTTTTGAAACAGAAATAAAAAGAAGGAAAGAGGAAAGATATAATAAACAAAAAGGGCCAGAGAAGACACAACAGGATAAATCTTATGAACACAAAAAAAAGTAGAAGTAAAATAACCAGACAGAAATAAAAACAGAAACTCAAACCAAACTCAAAGGGTATAAACCAAATCAAAATTATTTAAGAAAAACAAAGAATAGAACCATGAAAGTTATTACGCCTACTAGAAATAGCGACCCAAATAGTGATCGATGATAGAAAGAAACGTAACAAGGAATAAGAATAGAATGAATAATAAAACTAGTAAATTAAAGAAATGATTAAGACCACATCAAAACTACCAAAGTAGTAATAAGACAAGCACTAAAACATCAGCAAATTTACTAACACATAACACAAGATTTAATAAAATGATGAACGAGGAAGATAAAACATACAGACATTTTATAAAAAGAATCGTCAACAATGGACTAACAAAGGAAATTAAAGGACTAGTAATACGAATACATGAAAATCAAAAGTACGTTTGACGTAATGTAAAAGTTCAAGAAATTAAAAAAAAATAAGAACATAATTAATTAAAACAGAAAGATTAAATAAAAATTAAGACTTAACGTTACTACTGTAGCATGAAGAAAATTAATAGATAGAATTGAAGAAAGTACTCCAAGATGTTATTTAAACAAAGTCAAAATTAAAGTAACATGTGGAGTGCCAATCAACTTTTTATTATTATCATTACTATTATTATTATTATTATTGTGCTTTATTATTATGAATAAGAAACGTATACATACATAGAAGATACAAATTAAACGGGTGCGAAGTTCAGCATAGCTGCTCTTCCACTTAACCCTTAATAAAACTAAGAATAATAATTAAGAAAAAAAAACATGACAAAAGAGAAGAATAGTCGATAGAGAACGATAAAGAGTAATGAATACTGCAGAGGATTATTTAATGTGACATATCAAATACTAAAATTGCATTAATTTATTAAAACTATGGGAGGTTATGCCAATTTGGTTATTTTTATGCATAGTATAGAGGTGAAGACATATTCAACTAAACCAGCCTTTTCTCAAAAAACCTTGTAAACATTTTCTTCTTAAAACAACTGAGACTCAATATTTTATATTCCTCTGGTACTTGATTCCATTGAATTGCCATGTTGTACGTAAAAATCGTTTGAACATATTAGTTTTATGTTGAGGTATTGTCAAAAGTCCACGGAATCTTAAACCCAAGTGATGTATATCGGTTCGATAAGTGATTTTATCATAAAGATATGGGGGCGATTTCGAGTGAATTACTCTGTAGTAAAAAGTTAAGCAATGTAAAGATCGCCTGTGATCCATGTTCAGCCATTTGATTTCAATCAGCTTATCTGTAATATGATGTATCGATCGTGGTACACTGCAAATTAATCTGAGGCATGCATTTTGTAGTCGTTGAATTCGCTGTTTATCTTTTGCATCTAAACAAGGACCATATACTACGTCACAATAATTGAAATGTGATAGTACAAGAGATTCACACAACATTTTTCGAAGATTTTTATTTAAGCAGTCTCTGTTTTGATATATTTGGCGTAAATTGTAAAAACCTTTTTAATACAGTTGTTAATATGATATTTGAACCTTAGATTCTTATCGAGTAATACTAAGTTTTTTGCTTGATTACACACCTTCAGTTTTTTTCCTTGTATTTTAATATTTATTTGAGCAAGCACATTGTTGTAGTAGTAATCACTACAAAATAACATAACTTTGGATTTCAATGGATTTAGTTGCAAAGAATGCTCCTGAACCACATTAGATAATGTTTCCAAATCCTGATTTATGCAGTTACAAGCGTGAACAACATCATTACATGAGAAGGAACAATATAATTGCATATCATCAGCATAAAGATGTACTTTTGCATGCTGTAAATTAGTACTCAAATTGGAAGTGTATATCACAAACAAGTAAAGGCCCTAGAATAGATCCTTGGGGTACACCTGAATTTACTGATTTATAAGAAGATTTATTATTATTATAAATAACAGCTTGCTGTCGGTTTATCAAATAATTTTGGAAAAACAGTATTGAAGCAGTTGATAGACCACAAAATTTAAGAATTGCAAGTAAAGTTCTATGATTAATAGTGTCAAATGCCTTTGAGTAGTCTAATAATATCAGAACAGTAGCTAATTTTTTGTCTATTGCTGTGAAAATATCGTCTGTAACCTTAAGTAATGCACTACAGCAGCTGTACCCGGCTCGAAACCCAGATTGATGTTGAGGAATCAAATTATGGTTATTTAAGTAATTTCTCAATTGTGTGTTAACAAATTTTTCTAATATTTTAGATAAAACGGGAAGGATTGAAATTGGGCGAAAGTCCTTAAATTCAGTTGGATTTCTCACCTTCTTCAAAGGTATAACATTAACAATTTTCCACGCTGAAGGGAAAACAGATTCGGTTAAACAAAAATTTATTATATGGGTAATAATTGGCAGTAAATTGGGTAGACAAAGTTTAATCATCTCTATATTTAGATCATGGCCAAAAGCTTTTGTTTTAACTAAATCTAAAGCCTGCAAAACAACATTTTCTCTCACTTTAGAAAACTAAAAAATATTTATTTTTTTTTTTATATTATTAATAATAATTTTAAAATTTTCAATTTTCTTTAAGATTGGGTAATTAATTAATTAAATTATTTTTACTTTATTTTTAATTATTTTTTTATTGATAAATTTTTTTTTTTTAATTTCTTATATTTTATTTTTTTTTATTTACATAAAAATTTTATTTATTTTGTTAAAAAAAAAAACTAAAAATTAATTTTTCTTTTTTATTTTTTTAATTTAGTTGTGAATAGATTTTAGAGAAAATTTTTTTGAATTTTTTTGTTTTTTGTTTTATATAGTAGTAATCACGAGAGCTCGAGTATGATTCATCTAAGGAAGCAACAATAATAAACTTATATAGATTTAGTTATCTCTATCACACTTTTGAGAATTATGTAGTAGAAAGGAGACAGAAAATAATAATAATGTCTGCCCATACTTTCAATAGAACGTATGTCGGTTTTAATACGATTCATTATTTATCAGCTGTTCATTGTAACCTAAAATTCGTGCGTTGTTTTAAATTGTCTTAGTATTTTTATCTGCGTTATTAAGTAAAAACAGTTCTTATTAGAACTCCGTAAGTGCTTTAAGATGTCTCTTACGAATAAATTTTTAAAAAGTCAAACGCAAATAATGCTAATGAATGTGCTTAAGTATTTCGAGAAAGAAAGTGAACGAGGTGGATGTAATGTGCCATTAACATCGATAGTGCAAGTACAGTATATTTGTAATTTGAGTTATGCGAATTTTCAAATGTTTATGTTATCATTAGCGAACTGCCGATGCCTGTGGTGTTTCTACCTATGCTGTGACTTCTACGAAGAAACGGATGGCAGAAGCATTAAAACAAGGTAAATCAACCCCTACGAGTCCACAGAAAAAACGCATACGTCTTTGCAAAAGTCTACTGATGTAGATGAATATGTGAAAGACATTGTTAAGAGAACAATTTATAAAATGCATTCTAACCGTAAGTACTTAGTAACTTTGTGCACCGAATGTTTATGCATTTATTTTTTATAGTAACACCAGTTACGGTCGCAACGTTACAAAAACAATTAAAAGACGATGATGTCTTTAATTTTAGTGTAAGCAGTTTAACAAGGCTGTTAAGGTCCCTTGGTTTCTCTTATAAAACAGAAGATGGTCGTAGAGCTTTATTTGAACAAGACCACATTGCTGCAAGTCGAACAAAGTTTTTAAGAGAATATTTTAAAAACAAGGATGAAGCAGTATATAATCCAGTATTTCTTGACGAAACTTGGATTTTTGGTAGAGGCTCAGCAAAGAAAAGTTGGCACGATTCTGATAAACAAAGCATTAGAAAAAGCAATTAGGTGAAGGAAAACGGTAAATATGTGCTAAATTAGTTCAACAATTAAGTATAAAATATGTTTCAGGTTTATTGTTCTTAGTGCTGGTAACAAAGATGGTTTTATTGAAAATACTTCTTTAATATTTTCTTCAAAAGCCAAGACCGATGATTACCATGACAATATGAATTCCGATTTATTTAAAAATGGTTTACCGAACAACTTTTACCAAATTTACACGAGCCAAGTATGATTATACTAGATAACGCTTCATACCATTCAAAATTAATTGAGAAATTACCCACTGCTTCGTGGAAGAAAGAAGAAATTAAGGCATTTTTAATGAAACACAATTTACAATTTACTGATGATATGTTAAAGAACGAATTACTTTTTATTGCGTCAGAAGCAAATATCCCCAAAACGTTTGAAATTGACATGATAGCTTATCACAATGGACATAAAGTTCATCGATTGCCCCCATATCATTGTCAATTTAATCCGATAGAATTAGTATGGGCAAAATGCAAGGGTTATTATGATAAAAATATAGGTAGTGAAGGGTACGGAGATGAAAAGGTTTTAAGTATGTGGAAGAAATCTTTAGACTTAGTAGACAAAGAATATTGGATGAAGTGTATTACACACGCTGAGAAACTTATGGGTGAATGGTGGGATCTGCAGAAACAATGGGATGTAATTCAACCACCAATTATTATTAATGTAGGTTCTGATAGTACCACCAGTGAAGCTGAAAGTGGAGAATGAGGTGGAAAACTGATTATTGATCTGTACGGTATATATTTTATGAAGTAATTTCTACGTTATACACTTAACTCATATTTTAAAACTGTATCACAACAATAAAAATTGTGAAGTTTCTTTCAATTAAGTCATCTTACAAATAAATATTTAAAAAAATGTAATACCACCAACGTTTTTAAATCACATGTACTTTACAAAATTAAAGATACAAAAATAAAATACATCTTATAAATATAATCTTGGTCATTATGAGTCGATTATGAATTAAACGAAAAAAGGACAAAGTTTGATAGCAAAGTATTTCCGCCTGTTACTGAACAGGACGTTATAACTTATTTAGTATTAACGAATAGTTTTTACACCCAACAAGTGAAATCATATAAAAGTTTATTCGGATATAAATACTCTGATGCCGGGCTTGTCCAAAAGTTGGTGCTGTAGAAGTAAACGAACACATTAATGTAATCGGAACAGTAAGTTTATTATGTTTGATGTTACTTTTAGATGTTAATAGAAAACAACTTATATTTATAAGTCGAGCATTAATCCACTTTTGCAGTCGCACCTTCGATAATTCATTCAACTGTTAAGCACTTCGGAAATGGGTAAAATTTTACATTATCCCATACACGGCGACTTCTACAACGCAACTAAATGCTGGCATTTTACTCACTTTCCATTTACAACCTATATTTTCTTTATGAAACGTTAGTAAAGATGAAAATTCCTAAGTTACAAAATGTAAACAAACTATTTGTCATCTTTAACAGAGATAAGTAAGGTTAGGTTAGGAACTTTAAATTTATTTGACAGCATGCTGGATTGGTCTATTAAATCCACGACATACGTTACCTTTTTAATTCATACGCTTTTGAGAATGAGTCATACTCGAGCTCTCCTGATTACTACTATATTTTTAAATAACAAATTTTCCGTTTTTCTCAGTAAGATGGAAAACGTGCTCAGCCAAAGGGCCAGGCAAAATACTCCTGGGATGGATATCTCTACACCAAGGATAAAACCAATAAGGACAACACCATTCAATTCTGGCGCTGTGAACAAAAACATGAAAATTGGGCAAGGGCAGGATATGGACCCAATATTGTGGATGGTACTTTCAATTCAATCCGGAAATCTGCACACATGCAGTACAGTAGGAAATGCTGCAAATGTTGTTTCGCAACAAATGAATACCACCGTAAAGCACCTGGCCACGACAACGATGGAAAATCCTTCCTCAAATTAGAGGACGAATTTTAGGAAGTAGTTTCGGCTGCCGTCAAAGGAATTCTCCCAAGTTCGAATGTTATGCGGAGGACCATTCAGAGAGTAGCGAATAAACACGTCCAACGCACCGGCAAATCCAGAAACTCGCGAGGCAATTAACATTCCCACATGAGTACTCGCAATACGAGTACAGCCCTACCAATTTTGAGAATTTTTTGTTGGCGGATTCTGGAAGAATTCAGGTTGATCCACAGCGTATATTGATATTTGGTAGAGAATACCATTCAACGTGGAGTGCAAGTATGAAAGAATTATTTGTGGATGGCGCTTTCTTTATTGAGCCCACCCACTTTTCGCGCAAATATTTGTCATTTTGGCAAGGAAAAAATACGCACGAAGATAAGGGTCCTGTGTTTCCAATACTGTATTGTTTGCTACCCGATAAGACCGCAGAAACTTACCTTAGATTGTTCAACATGGTAAGAGAACTTTGGCCACAGTTGAATCCCGAAAGCATCAGCGTGGATTACGAATTGGGGATTCACCAGGCTATACGACAAGTTTTCCCAGAAGCAGATATTTGGGGGTGTTTATTCCACCTAGTAAAGAATCTTCGAAGGCATTTATCTTCTTGTAATCTCCTTGGTCGGTACAATTCTGATCCAGAATTTGCACTACAAGCGAAAAATGATTAGCTTCACTGGCATTTGTTCCACAAGAGGATGTAATTACGGCAATTGCTGATTAGAAGATTCTTTTGCCAGATGAATTCGAACCTATTTTGGGATGGTTCACCAATAATTACATCGGACGACTGAGAAATAATGGAACTAGAATGCCGGCAACGTTTCCATCAGCGATTTGGTCTGTTTACTTCCGCACTTTGAATGGAAGAGACAGAACTAATAATTTTGCCGAAGCATGTCACCGTAAGCTGCAATTGGCTTTCGGTTCTGGGATTGCTCACCCAACATTATGGACCTTCATAGAAAATTTAAGGAAGGTTCAGACAACATATGATGCTGATACGAAAGAGCAATAACCGGGCGCAGTGTCACAATTAAAAGACTATGTGGAACTCGACCAAAGAATTTTAAATAAGGTGGCCAATTACAATAGAGACAATATAATCGAATACCTTAGAGGGCTATCCCACAATTATAATATGGAATAAGATGTTGTATAATATTGTACTTATTATTATGCATTGTACAAGATGAATAAAATCAAAGAATTTCTACAATATCATGTTTTTTACTTTCCTTCTTATAAAAATTCTACTTTGCCGTCGCCAAGTATAGCATCTCTGAGTTGAAATGGCCGAGTTGACCATCGACGAGTTTCCGATCGCCGACTTGACCATCGCCGAGGTTGACATCGCCGAGTTGATTCTCGCCGACATGGAATCGCCGAGTTGTCGCGTACCGAGAGAATTTAACAGTTTTAATTGGGCCATAAATATTAAATAAATGAATTAAACAGGTATTAAAAAATGAATTTTTTCATCAATATCTGTGTAGTCATATATATTACCCCATAGAAAGAATTAAGATCTACGTAAAAATTGGCAAAATCTATATTTTAAGATCACGATAAGTGTTAACTTTTGGAACACATTTAACACGTTGAGTTTTAATATTGCAAAAAATAGTTTAGTGATCAGCAAATCTAGAAACATTCATAATACCCAAATCTAAGATATGAACGGTTTTACTACTAAGAATGAGATCAATTACCGAATTACCATGAGTGAGTGTGTTTATTAATTGTACCAAGTCAAAGTTTTCACATAAGTGTGTAAGCTCTGAAGTGGACCTCTGACTTGTGTCACCACAATCAATATTAAAATCTCCTAAAATTACTAAATTTTCAGACAAAACCATGTTATCTAGAATAGAATTGTATAAACTACTAATAAAATTATTATAAAAACCTCCAGATGAGGATTGTAAACTACACCAACAACTATTTTTGTACCTTTAACGTAAACTTGTAACCATAGTTGTTCAATACTGTCGTCAGTAGCAATAACATCATATTTAAGATTACTTTTAATAAAATTGCAACCCTTCCAGCGTGACCAACACGATCTTTTCTAATTAAGTTATAGTTATTAATACTAACTGAAGTTGATAACATATCAGAATTTAACCAAGTTTCTGATAATAACATAATGTCTGGTTCATTTTGAACTATAAAGTCTTTTAGTTTTGTTAACTTACCAAGTAGTGAACGCAAATTGGCATGAACAACCAGCATATTATTTTTACAGGTACAGTATTCATTGAAAAGAACTGTAAAGATAGTAAAGAAAACAAAAATCAGTACTATTGGTATCTAAATACCAATAGTTACCACAACTAATAACATAAATGTGTTACCGAGCTCCAAAATGTGTACTTAGATAGAGTCTGTTTCTTGTTCATATCTCTAGGGCGTACTCCCACTTCAAACCATCCAATATAGCACCTACAACAAACTTTAGGTCAACATGACACAATTAAATTTAGAGCAATGCCGGTGCACTCTAAAAAAAATCAGTCAAATACCGCCTCAAGAGGTATAACTAAGAACAAACCGTAACCATTTGCATTTCAAGTTTCTTTTAGAAAACCACAATCAAATTTGAAACAACAACCTTATCATAAATTTAAACATATGAATACATTTTGAGTAACAAGTTAATGAAATTAAACTTTAACCGTATTAAAAAACTAAATATTCAAGAGGAACAAAAAAAAATTACCGAACAAAAAACTATTTTACGCTGTCATAATAAATCACAATTCCTTAAATTTAAAGACAACATAAACAAAATAAAATGAAATACAAGGTCTTTAAGGTAACAAATGATAACACCAACATTATGAAAGTGATTGTAGTTTATTATGTCTTTTGATTAAAATCACTAAAAATTGCTATTTATAATTGTGCGTGTAAGCAGCAAACAAACAAAAAAAAATTTAATTTAACACATTTACACATCACTTTTGCATGTAGCTACCTTTTTCTTATTATCAGGCGTCAACCATATGATGTTGCCATCTATAGTCCACACATTAGGACCAAGTTTGTGGAACATTGGCGAGTTGGTGAGCTGACGGTATAAACTGTTGGCTGTTGGGTTCTCGACTTGTGGGTTACTGAATGAATAAATCACCTTGGGGTACCAAACAGTAGACTTTCGATTGTAGAGAGTCACTGGTATGGAGTTGTTTAGGTATATTATTACAACAACCAAAGAAAAAGAAAAGACACACAAAGTTTGGGTCAAAAACGGGCTGCAAGAGAGACAACATTTATCTTTTGTAAATTTAATGACAGAACTGATTGGTGAACCAAACGATTGTCGAAATTATATGAGGACGGCCGAAGAAGTGTTTATGGAGCTGCTTGATCCCTATTAACAAAAAGCCAAGATACGGTTTTCGTGTACCAATTCTACCATATGAACGCTTATGTGCTTATCATCATTCATGAATTTCAATTTGGTATTATTATACACACAGCTTGGGTTTGTAAACCTCATCGACTCCTGCTCTAATCTTCATACTAGCTTGGACCTTTTTTCTCTCCTTTCTGCAAGATGCTCACAGAGACTGTATGACTTTTTTAACATCGACAATTGTACACGTTGGTTCATATTTTTGTTGAATCTCTAGAATTTTTGTACGCAGATAATTTATTTTTATAGTCCTTGCTGGTATGCAGACACTCTGTTCCTTAAAACATTTAGTTGACTGAATCGCGCTATTTATAAACAAGAAATGAAAAAAATAGCAATGAAGAAAAGAAGAAATTATTAGAGAAAGGGAAAAGGGAAGGTTTATTCTATATTTGCCGAAGAATAATGATCTACTTCTTTTCGTTTCCGGTTTGTCGAGTTATCATAGTCGGAGAGAAAATTTTTCAAAGTTTCAACTTCAATATTTATTCGAGTCTACAATAAGGTACGAAAATTTTTCTTTGGAATAGTTATCTCTATCTAATAACTAAATTCTTGTCGCTATCTGTTTTGGTTCCGCTGATATCGATGGTAATGCGAGAGGCTGCATCTCCGGAAACCTCCCGCGAATATTCGGGTAGTATCCGCAGCGCAGGCTATCGATATCTTTGGAACTAAAAAAATTAGCAATTCGATAGAGGAAGGTTCATTCTATGACAGTTTCAAAAGAATTCTTTTTGGAATTATTATTGCCGGGCCAAATAATGAAGTCAAAACTTTTGAAAATTTTTATGTACGACTTTGATAATCGATGGGCCAGATATAGAATTAACCTTCCTCTATGGAGTGGTTCTCCATGAGGTAAAAAATTTGTACTTTTAGTTATTGCATTTTCTAGGTAGGAACTGGATGGACTTTTTTTACGAAAATCATTTTTAGGGTATTTTTGATGAATACGTTTTTGATCTTGGTTCTTTCCCATCACTGAAAATGGTGACCATTCACCGAACCCAAACACTTATCATGCGCGACAGATATCTTGGGGAAAACAATAGCTAGAGGTACTAATTTTTACCATTTTATATCTAGGCTGAAGGAGAATGCTTTTGTCTTATGTAATACCAAATGGTGGTACCAGATAGGACACCCGAACACTAACATCTAACGAACTCTAGATGCTTTTGTCTGATAGCAGAATTTTAACCTCGCCAAAAGAAAATTGAAAAGATGAATTACCATGTAATTTTAATTCGCTCTTGAATTTTTTTACTCCTGATAAGTCCCAGAAGGACGAAACAACTGTAGCGTGATTCTCGGGAATTTCCGTTCCGACTTTGTAACTTATACATCTAACTCAAACGTTTTCAAACTAACTCTGAAGGCTCTTGTCTGATAGCAGACTTTTAACCCAAAAAAAAAAAATTTTAAAAAGATGAATTATACAATTTCAACTCGCCTTTGAATTTTCTCACTCCTGATGAGTCCCAGAAGGACGAAGCAACTGTACCGTGATTCTCAGGATTTCCGTTTTGATTTTTCTTTCTTATAATCCTAGGTGACACGTCCGAGTTTAATGAATCGCTAATTTAAAATATGGAATTAATTATGTTACGGACTATACTATATTGTTCAGAACACGTCTCTTTGTTTATTAGAAAATAGTCTCAAAAAATACCTAGTGTACATTTTTATTGGGGACTTACTACTTACAGTAAGCGCTTTACGTTGGTGAGCGGTGAGACATGCAGGTTACACCGCACTACAATCTGAATTTTGTATTATCTCTTGTTTTATTAAATAACAAAAACAAAACGGTTTTTACTCTACATATTATAAGTTTTTTTATTTTCTTCGAGGTATGAAAAGTTAGTACGTTGTAATGAAGTAATATCAGAAAGTTTTAGGAATGAGCATGAAGACAAGCTTAACATCATATTGGTCCGATAATCAAACAGTTCTCTTATGGAACCGGTGAACTGGAAAGAGATTAAGAGCATTTGAAAGTAGCGGAAATGAAGTGTCTAATTAATGCTGTTAATTTAGTCACTAGGAAAGACAAACTACTATTGAAAATTTTAGAGTTGTGGACTAGTCGCTTTCTGTATTAGTTTTCGAAAAAAATGTTCCAGTCTATTGGTCCACTTATGAGCGCGGAAATACGATCGTATTGGAACAAGATCTTTTAAAGGGAGTCTTTTGCTGACGAACTTAAACAACTAAAAAATAACCAACCGTTAAAGCGATTGTCATCATTATTAATCTTGAACCCTTTTCTAGACAGTAACATCAGTATCCGCGTGGGAGTAAGACTTCAATACTCTTCATTTTCTTCGACAAAAGGCATATTTTTCTAATTCACGTGAAACACCACCTTGCCAAATTAATTATTACCCGCGAGAACCTTCATTTACTGGAAGCTGGTCCTCAACTATTATCTTCACTACGGAACGTTTCTGAATAACATTAGGTCGTTCTCTTGTTAAACAAGTGATTCATCAATGTTTGAGTATCGATTTTCCACAGTTTTATACCACAGGAGTCGAACTATTGTGGACCCTTCTTATTTAAGGATAGTCAGGGTCGAGGATCTATACTGTTAAATCCTATCTATCCAAATCATCTCAACAAATTTTGGTGGGAACCGAGAGGAGAATTCGGGAAAGATTGAAAAAAATCGAGGTAGTGATTTAAGATGTGAATTTTTTGAATAAAATGCTTCCATGAAGACAAATAGAGGACTTTGTTAACTAATGCCTGTTCTCATTACCTCACCATCGCCCGATCAGAAATTTTTAAGAAAAAATTTGTATAGAATCTTGGCTACATGCGCAAGTATTTTTTGGAATTTTCTGTGTGGAGGCAGGAAGGCTGTATGTAAACACGATGTCTAAAAAAACGCTAGTCCGATTTTAATGAAATTTGGTACGTACATGTGTTTATAATACCGGATATTTAATTTTTGAGTATAATCTGAATATCCAAAAGGGCAATTAATCTATAGAATTATTTTTTATGTATAATATTTTCAAACATTACTTGTACAATTTATATATATATATATATATATATATATATATATATATATATATATATTATAATATAATTTACACAATTTTTATTGGGTGCGTATGTACCGAGCGCTGCCTTGATCTCAGATGATCGGCCTAGAACAGTTCGGTGCTACCATTTTGGTGCCGGCCAGTTCGGTGTCGCTATTTCGGTGTCGAAATATTTTGGTTTCGCCCCAGTTCGGTGTCGACTCAGTTTGGTTCAAAATATTGAGAGAAACTGTGATTGTGTGTTTTGAAAAACTTATAGTAGCTTGATGGTATGACGTCTGGACTCTTTATACTGGAAGCTCAACATAAAACTCTGGTTATTGGCGAAAGACATCGTTTCGCAACCTAAAGTAATTGCTTCATTAGGCCTAAGCCAACATATTTAGAGTAGAAGGTAGTATGATGCACAATCATAACAATCATTAATTATGCAGTAATTTTTAATATAATAAAACCTATACTACAACTTTTGTTTAAACAATTTTCTGATCTGATGCTTAATAAAGAAGGTACTTTAATCATGTGACTTATATACCTTGGTTTATACTAATTATTTAAAAAATAATAATAATAGTAATAAAACACCAATTATCGTAAACTGAACTGTCCATTTGTGGAAATTGTGTTTTTTTAAATATTTATTTATTTATAATTCTGATCTTTGTTGTAAGTATTTATTTAATCCTTCGCACCGAAATGTTAATAAAATTTAGAAAACGATTATTTAAAAGTTTTTTTTCCGAAATCGTCACTAAAGTACAAAAAAATCGGCAGTAAACTAAATAAAATCGGCACTAAAAGTAATTCATTATACGACGATTTTTAATTTCAAATTTTCGCCGGTAGAGATATGTAAAATGTATGTAAATTTTAGAATCGCGCATGTGCGGGGAAGCATCTGACGTAAAAAAGAAAACAGCTAATTTGCTATTTAAAAAGAACGTTATAAAATTTGCAGATTTTGTTAAAATTTTGGGATTTCGGAAAAAATATAATATGTACACTCATGAAATTTAAAACTTGGACACCACAATTTCTGTAAACAAAAGTTTGCACATTGTGAAGCGGACTTAAGGGTATCATTTACAATTCTAACAGCAGGTAGTCTCAGCAGGGGTTATCTTATAGAAGGACTGTAGAATGAATCATTACACTAAGCACGTTTTAGAAAATAGGTAATTTACGTTGCTTACTTAATTTTTTCTTTAAAGAATATATTTGAAGGTATCGCTAATTAAACACCATAGCTCGATTAATTATCGAATCAAAATTTTGTTTAGGAAATGTTTACAAAATAAAATTAGAAATAATTTTGATTTAAAAAACGTCTACAAGCAATAACTTTTAAATTAAATCAAAAAACTAAACATGGTTATTTGGGTTGACTGATTATTACTTATTTTTTAAATAAATCTAACCTACTAATTATTGTAAGTTATTAAAAAAATCATTAAACTCTCTATTCATAATATTTAGTCCTTACAAAATGTATATTTTATGACGTTTCATTTTTTTCTGTAGTTAATATAAAAGTGAAAATAAAAACTAAGGCAATTCTTATTGTCAACGTATATATTTAGTTTTTGACAAGAATTTATTACATAATTATAATTAAGATACCAAGTTATAGTTTAAAATTAAATGAAAATTTTTTTTTAAATAAAGGTATTACTATATAAATAAATATAAGAAATCAATAATGGGTGTGACCTCCATTATTATTGATACATTCTTGGAGGCGTCTGCTCATTGACGCTATCAAGGTATCAATATAATTAATATTAATCGTTTCCCATGCGGTATCAATGGCTGCAATTAGTGCATTACGGTTTACTGGTATAAAATTTGGCCCTTGTTGTCTTCGGATAACAGCAAGTATTCGAGCCCAAACATTTTCGATAATGTTAAAATCTGGGCTTTTGCTGGCCAGGGTAACAGCTCCAAGTTATTTGCTTGTATCCAGTTGCGCACAACCTGCGAAGTATAGGGTCATCATATCCCGATAGTTAATTATCGAATGTTCCAAGAAAATATGTGTAAATAGTAAATGGAATCTACTAACGTAACGTTAAGTCGTTAATTATAGTTACATAACTCTCCTTTCATAAGATATAGTTCATATTAATATGCTTATTGTAAAGCTTCGTACACACCTGAACAACAAACCGAGGAACAAACAGAACAACGAACCGAACGGCAATCGGAACATTAATTTGGACGGTGCTACGTACGAATTTTAGAACAGATTCGCAAGTCCTGATTGTTCCACGAACGGTTTGCGGCGTTCCCGCAACTTGTCGGTTTTTTCTCCGACATCAAAGAAAATGCGCGCGAATGCGTTTGCAGGTTTGGACGAATCTAAACAAAACGGCGAACAAACTTATGCGGGAGAATTAAATTATTTATTTTTGTCCTCCCTTTTGTGGGTTTGTTGTGTTTTAGGTAATATTATGGAGTTGACAGAAGAAAAATGTTTTAAATTAATCAGTGTTTAAGAATGCAAGAAAAAAATGATGTCCCTATTAGCATCATTTGGGCGGAAATTTCCAAAATAAAAAAAGCGAAGTAAATTATAATTTTTACTCTTCTTTGTGCGTAAAAATTTGGTTGGCACTATCTTCTTGTTTTCCGCAATTTTTCTTCTCAATAATAAATATATATGAACTGAAAACTACTGAAAATAATTATGGAACAGCACAAACGTTCCGTTTGTTGTTCGGATTGTGGAAATCATAAAAGATCGTTTGTCGTTCTGTTTGACTTTCGGTTCGTTGTTATGTTTGTTGCTCGGTTTGTTGTTCAGGTGTGTACGAAGCTTTACAACTTAAGCAACAATTTTTTGGCGAATAAAGATTAGTTTGTGATGTAATATTAGAAACACAAATTTATATCATATCAAATTTATGACAACTTAAAACCAAGAACGTGTATGTTATTGCTAAGAAATTATTAAGGAAAAGCGCAATTGCAGTGTAAATATTTATAATTAGATATTTTCGAAAGTTTATAAGTCCTCTATTGTAATCTTAATACTTAAAAGAAAATCCTGTCCATTAGCATTATAAGGAAATGGCTTTTACTTTATGAATAAGTTTCAATAACAATAGAATATCCTTGCTTGTTTAATTTACTTCCTTTGAGTCATATTGCTCTAAGGGTTGTTACATTGGTCATTAGAAGTATGTAATAAATAAACAATTACCTACTGTTTGAGAAGGGTAGTGTGAACCAATAAATAAAGTAAGAAATGTAAATTGCATTTTAGTTTAAAATTTCAAGTGTTGTAAAAATGCCACCTCATCTCGGTGCTAATTTGAAAGCGCGGATTGTTTTGGAATTAGCGGCGGGCCGTAACGTGCGTGAAAGGCATTACCGAGTAAAATGGAATCTTGAACACACTTTGGAAAGAGCCATCGGAAGTGGTAGACCTAAAGTATCTACACGTGCTCAAGATCTCGAGTTGTTTCATTACGTAACAGAACAACCATTTGCTACATACTCCAGGGCTATAGCAGATACACATTTTTCCGGATGCCGTATAACTGCACAAAAAAGATTAAAGGAGATGGGAATAAAGAAGTATAATGCTGCTGCGAAAGAAGTTCTCAGTGACGAAAATATGAGACGTCGTCTGGAATTTGCAAGGCGATATGTGAACGAACCTTTGGAATTTTGGAATCGAGTGATTTTTAGCGACGAAAAAACGTTCAATAGCCGCAACGATGGACCACTAAAAGTTTTTAGAATGGAAGGAACTCGTTACGAAAATAATCACATATGTCCTAAAAACGAAGTGGTTATTTTTCTGTGAATGTGTGGGGTTGGGTTAGCGCGCGGGGTCCAGGAGTTTGTTGGGCTATCGATGGACGTCTTGATTCTGCTGCGTATTTAGATATTTTGGAAACTATTATGAAACCTTCAGTCGAAGTGTTTTATCCAGACGAAGATTATATTTTCCAACAAGTAAGTATTCTTATTTCACTATACTTTCTCCAAAAAATAGTTCGGGATCTGTTGAATTAACATTTTCATAATGTATTTTTGTTGTTAAAGGACAACGCCCCTATTCATACTTCGCGGGTTGTGCGCAATTGGATACGAGAAAATAACTTGGAGCTGTTACCTGGCCAGCAAAAAGCCCAGATTTTAACATTATCGAAAATGTTTGGGCTCGAATACTTGCTGTTATCCGAAGACAACAAGGGCCAAATTTTATACCAGTAAACCGTAATGCACTAATTGCAGCCATTGATACCGCATGGGAAACGATTAATATTAATTATATTGATACCTTGATAGCGTCAATGAGCAGACGCCTCCAAGAATGTATCAATAATAATGGAGGTCACACCCATTATTATTTAAAAAAAAAGTTTTCATTTAATTTTAAACTATAACTTGGTATCTTAATTATAATTATGTAATAAATTCTTGTCAAAAACTAAATATATACGTTGACAATAAGAATTGCCTTAGTTTTTATTTTCACTTTTTATATTAACTACAGAAAAAATGAAACGTCATAAAATATACATTTTGTAAGGACTAAATATTATGAATAGAGAGTTTAATGATTTTTTTAATAACTTACAATAATTAGTAGGTTAGATTTATTTAAAAATAAGTAATAATCAGTCAACCCAAATAACCATGTTTAGTTTTTGATTTAATTTAAAAGTTATTGCTTGTAGACGTTTTTTAAATCAAAATTATTTCTAATTTTATTTTGTAAACATTTCCTAAACAAAATTTTGATTCGATAATTAATCGAGCTATGGTGTTTAATTAGCGATACCTTCAAATATATTCTTTAAAGAAAAAATTAAGTAAGCAACGTAAATTACCTATTTTCTAAAACGTGCTTAGTGTAATGATTCATTCTACAGTCCTTCTATAAGATAACCCCTGCTGAGACTACCTGCTGTTAGAATTGTAAATGATACCCTTAAGCCCGCTTCACAATGTGCAAACTTTGTTTACAGAAATTGTGGTGTCCAAGTTTTAAATTTCATGAGTGTACCTTGGCACTAAAGTCTTTTTATAACTCGTCATAAAATATCAAACTTTAGTGCCTTGATACATAAATAACTACTTTCTACATCGTATCATTTTTCACTTTTCTATCAAAAGTCGTGGTATATTTTCTATACGCTTTTTACACGTTTGTTAGTATTACGGGGGGTGTAGGGTTTTGTTTACTGTTTTGCTGGTTTATTAGATCTGTGATTATAATCAAACAAATTACCAGTTTATCAGTGTCGCATTAAGCCCCCCTCATTCTAAATCGCAGGTAAATGTTAAAATCAGGGCTCTATAGTTTTTACTTCCATAATCAATACAAGTACAAACTTCAACAATTCTGTTAATATTAAAAATTGTACCTTAAATATTTAAAGACAATTTTAAATGTATATCATTAAAAAGATGTAGTGTAAGTGTTGTTCTAGCTTTCAACACTACTATATATATTTTGTTACTGTCACACGTTCTATGTAAGAACGAAACAGATAGTTATTCGTTCCATGTGAGTTAAATGAAGCGCTTATCCAAAATAGAGCATCACTCATTTTACGAACTATATAACAATTCCATTAATCTATACCATAAAATGTTTCAAGGTTCCATTTTATTAACTTTCAATAAAATTGAACGTCTAAACATAATGTTGCGCCAAATGTTTTAAATTGCATAATTTTGTGTGATAACGTTTTATGAGCAAAACTTGTGCGAAATGATACAATGTATTTATTATTGCACTTTTATAAAGGTACGAATGCAGAAACCGCTTGTCTTAAACTTATTTATGGCATTCCTGTAAGGCACTTGAACATCCGTAAAAGTGGAAGTAGTTTTATCTACATAAAAATTATTCTCCCATAAAACATTAATAGTTACATACTAAACATAGTTTTAATTTTATCGCAAATATTAATTTAACGTTTGTTGCAGGTTACAACGTTGTTCGTTGTTGATTAAGAATAAAAATCGTCAAGGTAAGAGCTTTTTATTATGACTATTTTTAAACTTCCTTTCGATTGAACAATTCAAAAGAAAAACTTTTATTGTTGTCGATTCCTTTTGCTTTTAAGTTATTGAAATGTTTGATGGCTTTTGGCTAGACTTACTTTTTTATTTTTATGAGCTTACGAAGCTTTTACTTGAGAACGTTTTCTGTTTATAAAAGCGTATTATAATAATAACGATGATAATAATAAATTTCGAACTTCAAATACAAATGGTTCAGTTTTTTTTTATCGTTTTAAGTGTACAATGTATACATCGTACACAGTTAAAGTTAAATGTTCATATTTTGGGGTGAATAAGTGAACTACCAGAATACATAAAAGATAATAGAATTTTCGCACCAAATGTGATTTATGGGTTTTTATTATAATATGTTAAGAACATTGGTTTGTTCGCATGTGTGCCTAAATATTTTCTTTTTATTTTCGATTTTATGTAAATGTGAAAAAGTTAAAAGATTTTTAACTTAATTTAAATTCAACAAAAAATGTTTGTATGCATCTCTAATGTAGTGTCGGAACTAATCAAAATTTAAAAACATTTTCGTTTAACGAACTTTTGTCTCCGATTGTACACAAACATCCTTAATACTTCATCAAGTTGACAATGATTAAGCTCTTGAGATAATAAATCTAATGTTTATTAAATCTGACGTCGAAGTTGGCGTTGATATTTTGTGATTGTGAACAGTAATAAACTAATCGGAACCCTCAAACTTTCGCTGTGAACGCAATTCGTGAATAAATGTTCTTCATCATAAGTCGCCTTCCTAAATCAAACAGTCTTTAACGTTTTTGTTTATTGTGGTTTCTGCAGTTTTGGTTGATTGTAGTAATTTTAATATATTAATCACTAATAATTTACGTAAGCTTTTACTATGACTTATTAATTTATTAAATACTTAATTCACACCTTAGTGTGCTAGGGAACCACTATTTTTTAATGCATATGGATGTCTAAGAAATTTCAACGGATTGTCTGCAACATTAATACTGTGGTTACAGAGATAAATAAATTAAAAATACTCGACATGAAATGTCTGTAATCAACTTATATCTGTTAATATATTTTTTTTATCCAATTTCAAAGTCACATAACATTAAAAAATAATCACACCTGTCTACCCTGTCCTTTAATTTTTGAAATATCACTCACAGATAAAAAAAGTTTTGACTATGGACTTCGCCAGTCGCCACCTCAACCCCCCTTCAATGATGCAGTTATGAGTTTTGTTGCAGTTTCTTATCGCCGAACTTGACTATTTTAAGCAATAATATTTTTTCCCTAAGAAAAGATAGTACGGCCAAGCCGAATAAGTAATTTACGGCTCGAGAACAAGTACATTGATCATACGAACGCAACTTTAATACTAAATAACTTACGTTGACTTCGCTAATTATAGCTACTAAACCGAGTTAATAGTACCGAAATATTGACGCAAACAAATGTGAAAATGATTTATCGGGAGACTCCGCGAGCACAAAAATTATCACAAAACAGCGCTAACCACTAATTAATTGCGATTAATAACGATCTCGGTTCTAACACACAGATAATTATAAACATGGAACTATACGCAAGAGAAAAAGTTAAATTAGAACTAGGTCACTTAACTTTCGAACAGTGTTACTTGTTGTCCGATGGACTGCATCGTAGGCTTCAGTTAAATATCTAACGAGATGAAGTAACGAAGAGAGACACTGGTTGATACCCAAGTGACAAACAGATGTCAAGAATGAAGGACGTCTGCTTTCAATACGGTGCAATAGTTCCGCCAACTTCTGTCTTATAGAAAGGTACATCCAAAAGATACCGCCAGCAATACGAATGAAGAATGGGAACGCAGCTTTTAGGTTAATTTTGCTTCCAGTTATTAATTAACTTGTTTCCAGGTGTAAGTTCTAAAAATGATTAACAAAATGGCGCTTGTGTTGATAAGGAAATTTTGTTTCGGCATTTGACAGCGTGCACAAACCAAATAAACGAAATGCAGCAACTAAATATTTCGAAGATTTGGTTAATAAAAGAAAGCAATTTACTTCTTGCCGTAACGAGAAACACTTGCACAATTTTTGATGCCAACAGAAATTCTAAAGAACGAATTACTCGAGTCGATTCCTACGCCATTTGTTGGTCTAATAACCGAAAGCAACATTAAGTTGCCTGAAACCAGGTGAAAAATAGCAGGGAAGCGAAAGCGATTAAGCAAAAATTCACAATAGAAAAAACGTCACAGTTTCTTCGATGGCACAAGTGGTCGTCCAAACCTTGATATTTTAGAACGTTACTGGTCTGTAAAAGTAACATGTTTCTTGTTTGTTCTTTTGGAACCGATTGAGCAGGACTTGGTGGTTGGTGAACTCTCAGTGTTGTTAAACGTTTGAATTTGGGTCAACGTTGCGGTCATTCATGAATGCAGATTTGATTTGTTCTATGGAAATTTCTTGAGATTTTCCAAGACGAATGTAGGTTTTGTTTTCTATAATTTTAAGAAGTAACACACCGACGCACATCATTGTGTCATGCATGAGAAGTAATTTTATAACACAGTTTTGAAATCGTTGAATTTATTTTTTCGGTTGATTTTGTTTAAATTAAACGTTTGATTATATATTTTGATAAGCAATAAGGGCGTGTTTGACTGTGTTTTAATTAAATTTGTTAAAATTTAATTTGTCTATGTCAACCTAAGGTAAATGAGAGTTACACTTATAGTGTTTTCTATAGAGAATAGATGACTTCTCTAGAACCAAACAGAATACACTTAAGTCATCTATTTCCTTTAGTGGCGTAATACTACTCTTTCTTTAAGACTGAATCCTACCCTTAGCACATCAGCGTACAAATGAAATTATATCTACTCCGCAACTTCTTGGTCAAAGAACAATTCACAGTTTATTTCGAATAAATGCAAACCAATAGGCGTATTCAAGTTTGTTGGATGACAACTCTACCATTTAGGTACACCTACAAAAGTTAAAACAATTTTTGGATGTTACGTGAGGTCTTACATACGCGAATCGTACCACGTTATCAACATTACTATCGCTTGGCGTAAATTAGCGTAGTCAATACCTTATTTTTACAGGTGAAATCCTTCAGATGACGAATTATATCTGCGTGTTGAAAACAAATGTCTCGACTAAGTTTTCTGAAAAGGTCCAACATTTCGACTCGAATAATTTTGATCAAAAAATATTTTATCTTTTTATATTCGAAAATGTACTGACTCGATAACCCCCTCCAACTAAGTAGTGAATAAATTCTGGATCTCAAAACTAGAGATGATCCCATAGTTGGTACCGTTTCGTCGATAATTAGAGAGGGTGATGATGATGGTAGCAATCCCTGATGGTCTTTGCCACTCATTTCGGCGATGCAAGAGTTTATAACTATTAATGGTAACAAACATTGGATCGCCCCAGAAAAAGCTGACAAGAACCCAATCAAAATTCTATACGATAATGGAAGCAAACTAAAAAAATCAAATGCTGACACAAATGCCATTGTGATCCAATCTGACCAAGGGTGCTCTTAAGTTGAAATTACCATCATTTTTGTGGGGAAGAAATAATTGTTCATCACTCTTACTATCGCTTCTACATACTTTCCAAAACAATTACGAGAATGATCAATAATACCAGGTGAGTTGAGAAAATGGAATATTGACATTTTAAATTTCAGCATCGTCAAGACAACGTTTTAAATCACAACTGAAGGATCCTGTTGTCGTTTTTAAGAGAATATAAAGAAAGATCCGAAAGAAATCTAATGTTTCTCATGGGAAATACTACCAGAAGCATCTTAAGACGATGTTTCAAACCACAGCAATCACAACTGAATTGTTTGAAACCACCACTCATAAAACCTGTTTACGGAGACCTAATAATAAAATCCAAGGCGTTCACTAGTAGTCCTTAACTTCCATTAAAACTTACTGCAACAGAGCAGGTAGAGCCATTCCTTTGGAAACAAACGTTTTAATGACCTATTTTTACGTGCTGACTTAAAAGCTAAAGTAGAATCGTAGGCTGCTTATCTTCGACTTAGACCCAACCCCGTAGGGGTTTCGATGCAAAATCGATAAATGGTTTCTTTCCAATCATCATACAGACGCTTATTCGCAGTTGTCCAACACTATTTTTGGAAATATTAATTTTCTGTTCGAAAAAGGAATATAAATTAAGGATGAAAAATTCATCTTGCTCTAAAACTCTCAATTTCATGCAGACCCATATCTTTTCTTATCGTACACTAAAAGTTTACGAATTCTTAATTTCACCACGAATCGACGAAGAAGTTGCGATGGCAGGAGGTATTTTGAATAACCGTTTCGGTCCTTTCGGTAGTACACGCAGTAACAAAAAAGAAGGCAGTTACAGGGTATACAAGAAAAACTGGGACTCAATAGAAAAATGCATTAAATGGATCCTGCAGAAATAATAACCTACATCCACTTACATAGAGGTGTCTCCCATGGTTCAGTTCATGGCCCTGCCCTCTGACATTTATTTGTCAATAAGCAGCATGTGCAAACGATTTGACCATCTTTGCCTGTGCAGTTATTACCAATAACAATATAAGACTGGCTACTTATAAAATATAAATTGTTATCTTTTTGGTAAAAATTCTGTTGCAATATTAATTTACACCAGATCACCCATTCTAGGTCTATAGTGAAATATTTTGGAGTTACCTTAGAGGCAAGTTTATTTTACAAACTATACTTACAACTAGTGTAAATCAAAGTACAAAGGGTGTCAATTGTCTTGCAAAAGATTTTTCCAAAAGCTAACACCCTTTAAATAAACGAAGGCTCATTGCATCCACAGTTACAAATGTTATGTTATACGATACCGCTATCTGGGCGTCTAATTACAGATTACTTTGTGTTAAAAAATGTTATTGCCTCACTTTACCTTCAGTGTAGAATAAGAAGGTAAAGTTAAAATAAGTGGTTTCCATTTAAAAGTTTGGGTTTTAAGTTTTACCTAATTTTGTTGAACACCCTGTAACATTAAATTATATTTGTGCTTATTTTTATTAGATTTATTAATAATAACTAATTTATTTCTGAAACCATTTGTCCTTATGAGACAAGAGCTACCGAAAAGATACTTAAGAAGTTGATCTGGGTGTTTTGTCAGAAGAATTATGAAAGTGACCGTGGTGTGTAGGCGTTGTCGATATTTCTTGTAGAAAGAAGACAGCAACTGAAAAAAATATATCTTGTGTAAAAAAAACGTCACTATAAACAAGGCAAAGATGAGTCGCAAGAAGGACTGCCAACTCCTGCAAATGTTCCGAATATTAGTGGGAAGAATGGAAGAGAAACTGGAGATTTTAAAAACGGTACAAAAATATATATTGATGTGGCCCTGACTAGAAAGGAAAGGGAAGATACGTTTAGAGGCAAGACAACTGCAGTGTGAGGGTGGGGTATATAAAAATGTGGGTAGAAGGAGAAGAACGAAAATGTTGGAAAGTGAGGGCGGTTAAAATGGGAGGGCAAAAATTACTAAAGGGCAGTGAAGGGATGGGGATTGTGGAAGAGAAAGAAGAATAGTAACGGAAAAAATAGTGTGGTTGGTGGAAGCATGGTTGGAAGAATTTAGTGGAAAATACAATTTGCCAAGAAAAGTGAGAAAAGATGTAGAGCGAAAGGTGGAATAATTACAGGGGTGAAAAAGGAGTAGAGAATGGAAGTGAAAGAAGAGGAAGAACAAGGAGAAGGATTAATAAAAACTTGCGTGAAGGCGGATAAAGGGAGAATTTTGAAATACTAACAGTGTATGCAAAAGAAATAGGAATGACAAGGAAAAGTGTAGGAGGTACATGAAAAGAAGGGGATGAAGGGAAAATAATGATAAGTGTGGATTTTAACGTGAAGATCGGGGGTAGAAGGAGGCATTATGATAAATGAGAAAGTGAATAAGATGAGTTCGATGGATACAAAATAAATGGGTAAGGGAGAAAATTAATAGAAATGTCTGAAGAGAGAGGGTGGACGATATTAAATGGGAATATCGAGGATGAAAGGGAGGAGATATACCTATTTTGGGGAAGATGTGAATCAGTTATTGACTATGTTATTGTAAACGAAAATAGTATTGGAAACATAGAGAGGTTTAGAAAAGGGGATGAAGAGGAATCAGATCATTAACAGTTGGAGGTGTACATATATAGAGAAGACCAAGATATATGGACAGAAGATAGTATAGAAAGATACAAAAGAAATATGGAAGAAAAACAGGAGACTTCGGGAGACCTAGAAGAGGAAATATGAAATATAAGAAGGAAATGGAACATAGTGTAAGAGTAAAGAAGGAATAGTGGAATGGGAATGTAAAGTAACAAAAGAGAAATGAGAAAAGAGTGGAAGTGGAAAAAGGGTAAAATAGACATAGAAGAGTACAAAATTTTAAGAAAAAACTTAAGGACGGATGCGAAAGAAGAAAGAAAGGTACATAAAAGAAATGGAAGCAAAAATACGAGAGATAAAGAATGAGGGACAAGCATGGATATTTATAAATAAAGGAAGAAAAAAGTAGAGGTGGAAGTATACAGGATGGACGAGGAGGAATACTGTATGAAACTTTTAGAAGGAAATAGAGAAAACAAGTAAATAAATCATTAAAGGTAGGCGGAAAAAAGATTAGAGAAGGAGAAATAAATAAGGATGAGGTGGAACAAGCGATGTAGAAAATAAAAAAAAGAAAAGCGGAAGGTACAGATTGTACACAAGGGGAGTAGTGGGGGTATATAGGAGAGAAGATGAAGGATAGAGTAAGAAATTTATTTAATAAAATATGGAAAGAAGAAGGGTTTCTAGAAAATTGGAAGGACACGATCATATGTCCAATATGCAGAAGAGGAGAAAAGAAAGGAATAGTAAGTTATAGGGTGGTGAGCATAACAAACGTAGGTTATAAAATTTACGGGAAGATAATAAGAAGAAGATTAGAAAAAGAGATGGAGGAAAAAATGTTTTGGCACTCTGGCTAGCGCCTGGAATAAGAACGATGGATAACATTTACATTTTAAAACAGATAACAAGCAAAGAAATATACGAAAAAAGAGGGAAAATGAAATCATGCGGGAGTCTTTGAAGAAATAGAATATAAGAGAAGATTTGTTGAATGCAATTAAGGAGAATTAGGAAATTTGAGTGAGCCTTTTTGGGCGAAGAAGGATGTCCGCTGAGTCCGAGTGAATTTTCAATATTTGGTGAATTGGAGGATAAGTTAAAAAGGAATTAAAGAGGGGGAGTGGTGATGGGTAGAATAAAGATATGGTTACTGACATATTCATATGATGTAGTGGTAATGGCAAGAAATGAAAGTAGTGGCCCAATGTGTCAAAAACGAAAATAATGCTGTTTCAAAGATGAAGAGGAAGAGGGAAGAAAGAGACGTGGTTGTGGGGAGAAGAGGAGGTAGATAGTGTGAATGAGTGAAAATATTTAGGTTATAGAATTAGGTACGACAATACATATGAAGGACACATAAGGGAATTAGCTCAGAGGGGAAATAAAATATTGGGACAAGTGTGGGAGTTGGGAGAAAGAATATTTGGTAAGGATATGGATAAAAGAGGTTGGCTTTTCGATAAACTTGTAAGAAGCGTAGTGGTGTATGGGGCAGAGAAATAGGAATGGAAAGAGTGGGAATCGTTGGTATTAGAGAGAGAAACACCTGGGTGAAGAAGAAGTTAATTTAGAAAAGATAAGAGTAGAATCGGGGAAAATAGCGAGATATTCTTTACGAGTGTTACAAACACATAAATTTCTGAAATTACTTCACATTATTTTAGAGGGGCAATGAAACACAAAAATAGCGAGCGTGTGATTTTTCTACGTTTCGTACTCAAGTGAGTACTTTCTCAGGGCAATTTTACTTATATTTTGTGGGATTTTATTTCCACAATATTACAGTAATTACAGAAATCTAAAATCTAAGGAAGAAATATACCTGTATCCCAAACAGATAAAGTTGATTTAGGATAAAACATGGACAGGAGGAGAGAAGGTTATACTATGAAAGAGTAGGTTATACAAGGGAAGAGGTGGAACGGGTTGTAGGAGAAGGGAAGAGTAAATATTAAGGAGAGACAAAAGATACACAGACACAGGAAAGGAGAAGAAAGATACAAAGTAGGTAAATATAATGAAAATATAAGGATTTAATAATGAAGCAGAAATCGAGATATCTAACGGAAATGACTGTGTGAGGAAGGTTGGGTAAATGTAAAACACATGAATGTGAAGAAGTTACGAGGAGAGAGAATGGAAAGTGTTGTCGGGAGAAAGAGGAGAAGGAGCGGATTGGTTGAGGGAAGTGCTGGAGAGGAGGAAATTTTAGCGAATGTAACCGAATCTTTTGTTTATTTTTAAAGAACAAATAATAGCTCGGCAAGCCTCGGGCATCAAACGTTACCAGCGGGAAGGAACTAACCACTTTCCTCCAGAGTGATATATATGATTTTTTCTACGACCGACCAAGAATTCCCGAAAAAAAATCCGAGTATGTAATGATTTATCCCATGAACAGGGATTGCATGATCTAATTTAATCGAATCTATTATTAATCAGGCTTATTTTGAAACTCAAAGCAAATGATTTTTATAAGAGTTGTTTCTAAAGGTTTAAAACATGCATGGTTAACGATAAAGTTATTAATTTTATAAAATAAAACAACATATCCTGAGGTTTATTCTTGCCGTAACTAGTGCTAGGCAACCGACTTTCAACCGATGCAGATCACGTGGTTGAATTGCCAAGGAAACCGATGTTTGTGAAAAAACCATTATTTTTATTTTATTTGAAGTTTGTGCAATCATGAGTAGTGATGAAGAAGAAATTCTTCAAAGTATTCTCGATGAAGCGAATGAAAGTATCGTTAAACTTACTTCCAGTAAGATCACGAGAAAGTTATGAAAAAGAATATACCCTATTCAAGAGATGGATGTCTGAGAAGAAAGTGAGGAAAATAAGTGAAGATGTAATTTTGATTTACTTTTCTACGTTATCAAAGACCTTTAAATCCCCGTCGCTCTGGTCCAAATATTCGATGCTGCGTGCTACACTAGCAGGAAAACATTCAGATTAAATATCCCAAAGTAATTGCATTTTTAAAACGAGAAGCGGTTGGATATAGACCAAAAAAAGCAAGTACCTTCAGCAGAGAAGATGTTATGAAATTCATCAAAGAGGCTCCCAATAGTGAATATTTAACAATGAAAGTAAGTAATTCTTTTTTTATTAGCTGATTTTTGTTAGTGATGGGGGCTTTGCGTTACGACGAGCTAATAAAAAATTGAAGACAAAGGAAATGTTTTAATAGTGAAAATCCCCGATTCAAAAACCCACAAGCAACGAACATTTGTCGTAGCAGATCACATTGTGGAAGGCGTTAATGTAATTGAGATCTACAAAGAATATAAAGCTTTACGATCAAACAAGACCAATTATAATAGATTTTTTGTGAATTACTTCAAGGGAAGATGTACCGTTCAAGTGATTGTAAAAAACACAATGGCTCAGATCCCTGGCAAAATAGCCAAATACTTGCAATTAAGAGAACCAGGGACATTCACAGGACACAGCTTTCGTCGTACTTCAGCATCTTTGCTAGTAGAAGTAGGAGGAGATATTTTAATCTTAAAAAGACACGGCGGATGGCAAAGTATGTCGGTGGCGGAAGGATATATCGAGGAGTCTCTTGCAAAAAAAGTTAAAGTTGCTAAACAGATTATGTCTGATGTCATGTTATCTTCACATGATGACAATCCCCAACAGGAGTCTGCTCCAGATTCGGATGGAAGAAGCGTTACTATACCGATTGTTAGTAAATCTTTACTCTCTCTGCCACATGGCTTTAGTTTTAATAATATTACCAACTGTAACATTATTATTTCTATGTATTTTTTGTATTTTCATAAATAAATCTTACATTTCTAGAAATAAATTGTCATTTAAAAACGGGGAAGGTAAAATTTTTACCTCCCTCGGGAGGGAAATGGCCACTTTCCTACCTCTACAAAGGGAGGAAAATCGTGTTTTCTTACAAGGTCGTAGAAAAAGATTATTATTATACTGTATGTATAAATGTTTAATCAGACCAACAGTTTTGTATGTAGCCCAAGCAATGTGCCCAACTAGTAGAGAAAAAGAACAATTAAGAATTTGGAATGAAAGATATTAGGAAGAATTATAGGGTTGAAAAAAATAGAAAATGAGGAGTAGAGACAATACGTGAAGCTCAAAGAATGAGTTGGATACGGCATATAATGAGAGCAGAGGATGGTAAGATAACAACATAACAAGACTGAGGGAAAACCAAAAATCAGATGGTATGAAGAGGTAGAGAAGGAGTTAAAAGCATGAACACCACGAACTTGAAAACAAAAGCAAGAACGGAGAAAGATAGTGGAAATACTAAAATATACAAGAATCTCTAGATACAAAAATAAAAAAAACAGAAATTTATTTATACATTTATACACTTCAGAAAGAAAAAGAGGCAATATCTTAATTAAAGAATAGAAAGTGTCTTATATTGGTGTGTATCTGAAAGATGATGGAAACGTTATTAATTGCATATATGCATATAAAAAATTAACTCTTAATCTAAAGCGACTTTAAGTACTTACTCGTATGTAATAACAAAATAAAATTAGAGAAACGCACATCGTAAAAGCAATGAATGTTGCAGTATTTTTTTTCATCTCAAAAAACGTGACGTTTTATTGGCATATTTGACGAAAGGGTCCAGACGTAGTATACGATCAAAATGTGCAAAATCAATGGTGTATACATAATCAGTTTAACTTAGTGGAAGCGTATGGGATGTATTCCTTTTACCACACGCATTGTCCTTTGAACGTTAAAAGGGCCAACTCAGGCGGAAATAGCTTTCCAACATATAAAATGAACTATAAAGTAGCTTCTTTGCCAAGCAAATATGATTACAAGCAGCCAATGGCTCAAACATTGTTTATTTCCACTTTGTATCGTGGCATTATACACATGATGTGTATTTTAAAGCTTTTAGAAACTACTCTCGTCCTACTTGCTCTTGCACAATTTTAAGAGCGAAAAGCAAAACATGACGAGTCTCGTCTTCTTGTAACAAGCAACATCTCTTTAATGCTTTAATTAACAAGGATAGTAAGTGCCTACTCCAACGTAAACATCGCCAGTCTGTTTTAAACTTTTGTGGTTCCTTTAAAATTAATTTACCTTGTGTATGTATTTGTTCTGATATCATAATTTGAATCTGGGAACAAATTAATTTAGACTTCCTTGTCTCCCAATTGACAATTAATTGACCTTCTGGAAACACATAGTAGTAGGTAAACTCTTTGTTTATCGACATTTAATTATTCATTCTTGGTATAGTTTAACGCCCTTGACATTCGGTAGTCGGTGGAAAATAAGGTCAGCCAGTAAAGTCTGGTCAGGTCAGGGCCTCTGATCGTTGACCTAAGGGGATTCTCCGGTTTATCCTGCCATTTTCACCCGTTCCACGCCTTCACAGTCACCGATGTTCGCTATCTACGATACGAGAATTATCAGGGTTGGATTTCATTCAAGCTCGAACATCTTACATTCAACTTTCCCAAACGGTCGCTATTCCAATAAAAGCTGTTACTACTATGCATTTTCTGGCGTAATAAACCCATTTTTCCGTTTCCCTAATAAGCTTTTTTCATGAATGAACGTATCCGATAAAGTTTTAAAAATGTTTAGTGTCTCTTGAATGAAAACTTTTTTTGTATTGTTGAAAAGTTGGAAAAATCCTACCCCGGATCACTGTCATCAACCGTTTTCCACAGGTTGAATATAAAAAATGTACAATTTGCATGCGTGTAGAGAAAGCAACAAGTTAGCCTGTTTGTGAATGAAAACGGTCTATTTTGGGAAGATTTTCTTTTGAGTCCGTCTCTGAAAGCAGCCCTGAGCGGCATGCGGCGCTTCAACAACTTAACGCGGCCACCGAGACACGCTCGTAATGATTTATCCGGTAAACCGCCACTTGACCGCGGCATTACTGCCCTACTGACGACACGGAAGATGTCATGTTGTTACTACGGGTTTATTGGCCCCACTTGGCTCGTTGACGTCCCTTACACGAACTATTACATCCCATCAATTTGGCAGTTTATTTTTAACGTTAGTTTTTTATGGTGATTGAAATGGATCTTTTATAGATTCATTCATGCGCATCTTTTTCTGCTGAAATATATATATATTTTTTTTTCCAAAACATACACTTTTACTTTCATTTTTCAATTACGTAATTGTCTTAATTCCAAACATCTAAGGGGGATGTGTAAATACATTATAATATTTGTTAATCATTATATGTCGAAGACTTTATTGACAATACACCCATAAGTCATTAAAAGCTCGTAAAGCTACTACGTCTAACTGTAATGTAAGAGGGAAAACTTTTTTAATGCGATTCGGAAAGTAAATAATAATGAAAGTGGTTTCATTACACAAAAGGAAATTAAGGTACATTTTTTTACTTTAGTGTCTCGAATTAGTTTCCAATACCTTTTTTTGTCATTGATTTTGTCATAAAACAATCGCTTCATAATCTCCCATAAATAAAAGCTTTACTAATTGGGCAGCTTTTGATAAGTTTAATTTGGAATCGAATTTTTTAATCGCTGTCTCAAAACAAATTAACATCAGTCGCTTTGTTTTATTAAAAATTTTAATTTCTAGTTGGAAAAAGGATTTATATATCGAGATTGGTTTTAATTTAATCCCCCCCTTGTTCTTTAATTCTTATTTGCCTTCGAATCCATTCTACCTTTTTATTTAAGGCTCTTTCTAATAGCAGATAGGCAACCCAAATTACCAAAATTAATTCAATTTCTAATCTGGAGGTATTAAATTAATTGTCTTTTTACTACAGAGAATGCATGGGAATACCGAAATTAACCTACCTCTTATGGACCACACCCATGTCTGAGTATCAGAACAATCCTCCATTTTGAATTTAAAGTTTTCTCATCACATTTGGTTTCAGATTGCTTCTTTAACCATTGTTTATGGAGACATTGGCATAAGGAAGGTGTTGAATGAATATTTACCTTTCATAAGTTTTTTCTATTTTTGAATTAGATTCTTCTGTGTCTTAGTCATTATCTATTTATTTAGATACAGCCTCACTACAACAAAAATCCATTACAGGGTGGGAAAAGCGAAATACAACAGTAAAAAAGAGTCAGACAATATAAATGCAAACGTAATTAGACTTAGGTAATACAACCAAGTAATACAAATACTACAGTACAGATATAATATAATATAAATAATAGTGGTCATCTTATGAAACGGTAGAAGACGAGGGGAGGGAGATGAGGGTCCTGTACAACAAAAGAGGCGAGTCAGCGGTTGAAAAAATCTGATAATAAAACCAAGAGTCTTATGTGAAGAGGAACCAAAGAATCGAAAGGACAGAAAAATTAAAAAGAATTTTAGACTTTGCTCTAGTATAAGAACGATATGACATTTAGGAACTTTTAGATCTAAGTGGTTAGACCGACACCATTTATGAAAGAGAGCTTCATTGTCTGAAGCACAAGAACATCAGACATACAACGTATTACGTGAAATCATCTGCATACAGTAAGCAATGATAATCAAGAGTAGGTGCGACATCATTGACCAACATATTGAACAGCAAGGGACCAAGAACAGAGTCTTGGGGTACACCTGAAGGAACACTTGATACACGCATAGCATTAGAAAACCAGGGGGGGTATTTTGTTCTGGACTTCGAAGAGATGAATGAATCATAGATAACAGAATATAGATTCTGTAAAGAGGAATCTATAGTTGGGTCATGATAGATAGAGGTCCACGATAGAGAAGTAAAATGTTTATATAAGATGGTGTAGTCGCCTTTTCTAAAGTTGTAGGATTAAAATTATCAGGTAAGCTGATGAAATCCAAAATAGACTGGAATAAAGGAAAGATTGAATGCAAATCTATAAGCTGGACATGAAAGTTAAACTTTACCTCGATGAGCATTCTGCCACCTCTAGACCTGATGTGGCTTTGAGTGACCGGTCACATCTAAAGATATTGAAATCAGGGGGAAAAGTTCAGAATTGTCGAAGGAGTTGCTCAACTAAGTCTCACTGATTACAAAATATCGATATAAGAGACAGAGTCGAAACATCATTGAGACATTTTTGTGTTTTAATGTTAAGGCTCTTAACGTTTTGATAGTAAATGTAGAGAGGGCGGAAGAAATATTCGAAATATGGGAGAGTTGGCAGAGAGAAGGCTATTAATCAGATTATTCATAAAGCTTTACATCAGCCAATATCTCTTCTAGATTTTTTAACTTCATGGGCCTAAATCTTACTTGGATTCTACAAGTAACACTCCCTGTACTGAATCGGCACTGAAATGGAAAAATCTGCTAAACTAATACTATAAAATTAAGAGATAATCAATCAAGTAACTTTTTGTTGCTATTTAAATCTACTGTGAGACTATACCTTTATAACTGATTTAGGAAGTGATCTGAGACATGTATCAGGTGAGGATCGTTCAAGATTATCTTTGACTCAATTTGGACCCTTGCGATCCAGCGTGGAAACAGTTTAAGTGTTCTTGGCACTCTTCATTTAACCTCTTTTTTTGAAGAGATATTTTTACTATAATTTTACTTTTATTTATGTCTCTCAACAATAGTGCTGAAGGTTATTTTTTTTTAAAAACGTCAAAATCTAATTCATCTTTAAGGAGCGAAATTACATCGACATCTAGATAGTGTGTATGTACTTTAACCGTGTTAGGAGTGACGGGGTGCAAATTTAAAAACATGGTTTTGCAGAGCACAGAAAGCGCAACTATTCAACTTATCTTGTATGGTTGACGAGATCTCTGTATAGTTTGTTCTTATCCGGGACACTCTGTAACATTAAAAATAATAATAATAGTTTGTTTCTCGGAACTGAGTCATAAGCCTTGACTATATCAACGAAGACTAACTAGTTGGGTTTTCTCTCCTTTTTTAATTTTTTTTCTAAAACTTGGTGCAGCGAGAAGCAATTGTCAATACAGGAGCGACCCTGTGTGAAGCCGTTCTTGTCTTCGCTTATTTTAAATTTTGCACCATTGCGAAAGTTGGTGTAAAGTACTTTTCCAAAAAGTACTGTTTCTGTTCAATTCTCTACCGAAGTTCCACTTGGAAGATGTAGTTTGTAGACTAATATATTTATTAATTAATCCTTAAATTGCGAAAGGGGTTAAATTCTTTTGACCGGAACAAGGCTCGTACAAGCTAAGTGATTGTTTTACGGGGGGTTTTGTGCGCTATAATTTTAGTTCTCACGATCAAACTCGAAAAATTGATATTTTTCGAGATATATCTTCGAAAATGGGTTTTTCAAAAGCAAATTGATTAATTTAAATTTGCGGAAATCCAGGAGCCTCCGAGATTTTTGGTCCTATCCTGCGAATTAGTTTGACCGACATTTTTTGAGTTCTGGCGTTGCGATAGGAAAATTTTTGAAATTTTTTTTCACGACCCATTGCCGCGTGAAAAACGACGGAATTCCAAGTTAGCGCACTCAGATTGCGGAATGTGTCACAATTGTGACGGTGAATGCTGGAACAAATCGAATGTTCTTGTGTTCTAGGAAGATGAGTTGGATTTGAATGCGCGTCCCAGCTACTTACAGAATGAAGAAGACAAAAATTTGGAAACCACTGCCACCGATTCTTATTTTGAAAACGAGGAAATCGTCGAGAGGCAGAGACTTTGGACCGAGGAAACAGAGGAACCAATTTTATCTCAACGCGGATGTGGAACATATTTAATAGAGTTTTTACTTTTCAGCAGCACTTCATGACCGGGTGAACTTATCGCGAAAAACGCGAATTGTAGCAGTTATTGGTCCATATCTCAAAAAGTATCGATATGTCTAATTCGTGAGAGGATCAAAATTGTTTCTCGTAAAAACCTTATGGGTTGCGAGCGTTAAGGGGCTTTTTTCCTAATTACGAGCTAAAGGCAATTTTAAAACATTTGCTTTTCTACGACGCCGTATCTCGAATAGTATCGTTCTGAACTATTTGCGGGATTGTACCAAAATTGTTGCCCGCAAAACAACGTGCAATCTGAGTGCATTCCGTTGTTTCTTTGTGCGGGAATACTCCACGATAGGAAAATTTCTAAAGAATTAACCCCTTTCGCGATTATGGGTTACAGGAGGGTTGTGATCCCGAAAACTGATATTAATACTTTCGCATCATTTGGCTTTGCTTGCTCTATAACACTTCCTTTCTTTCTGGTGACAAGATTTGGCTGAACGTCTCGGTAAAGTCTGCAGCACCGATCTGTTTATTTTCTCACCTACGCTGTCCCCTCGCATATTTTGTTCAACCAACGAACACTGAAACCTCTCCGGTACGATTAATTGTTATATTTCAGCAACAATCGACTACTTACTTGGTTAAAAAAAGGTAACCGTAGACCATCTTGACGTTTGTCGTACATTGCACATTGATTAAAACGCCTGAAGAAAAACCCGCACAACTTTCTCGAACTGGAACAATCTCTGCATAGGAAGGCTGAAAAAGTAGTTTGGGTCTTCACAGTGTAGGTTGAGCAGTGACGGGTGGTAAAACCTGCAACAAGAAGAGAGTAGGTGAAAGTTGAGGAGTGTCTCATCGGGAACCGCCATTAGCCGTATACGGAAAAGTATACATGGAATAAATTTGAAAATTTGGAGAATGACTAAAACCAATTTTTCTTTCCACAGCTTTCTGTTGTTTACATTTACTTCCAAGTTTGTTATTTTGAAGTCTTCTAAATCTTTTTAATTCGTCCCACCATGACTTTCTTGGTTCTTCCTTTTCTTCTCCTTCCTTCTGGTTGGCTTATCATTATTTTGCGGATTAATTCATTTTAATTTTATTTTACATGCCCCATTCATCGCAGTCTATTTTGTTTGTATTATGGTTTTGATATTTTTTCAGGGTAGGTTTTACTCAATTTCATATTTGTTATTCGTCTCTATATTGTATTTTTATTTACACCTCCATATATCCTTCTTAATATTCTTCTTTCCTATGCTTCAATTTTCATTTCCAGTTTGGTTGATAGCACCCATACCTCACTCCCATACGTCACAATTGGTCTTATCACTGTTTTGTATAATTTCACATTCGCTATTTTTGATATATTTTTATCATGTAATATCTTCTTTAGCCCCCATGCTGTTCTATTTCCTGCTAATAATCTTCTTTCAATTTGTATCTGTTGATCACCTTCACTAGTTATTTCAACTCCTAGATAAACTGTGTTATTTTTTAATTTGAAACAATATTGAATTTCGTTGTCTTCTGTTTTGAAACTTAGTTGCAAATCTGCTTTTTTGTTCTTTATTACCCAGTATCATATATGTTGACTTTTCTTCATTTATTTCTAGCCCAGCTTTTCTTACTACTACTCTCTCGTCTTTGCATTCTTTCTCTCAATTCGGTCTTTGTCCGCGCCATAATTACTACATCGTCCGCATATGCTAAACATTGGTACGGATTTTTAGTATGTTATAGTCTGTCTTTATGTTACTGTTTTTAGGATATACTCAAACAGTTCGGGTGATAGAGGGTCTCCTTGTCTTAGTATGGTATTGCTTTCAAACTCCTCTGATAGTTGTTCTCCTATTTTTACTTTGTTTTTTGTTGTTCTTAGTGTCATTGCAACTAGATCTATTATATTATTATAATAACCTAGTTGTTTCATTGCTTAGATTATTTCTATGCGTTTAATTCCCTCATAGGCGTGTTTAAAGTCAAGGAATAGACTATGTATTTGTATGTTTTTGGCTCCACATTGTTCATGTACTTATTTTAGTATGAAGATGTTATCAATTACTGATTTCCCACTTTTAAAACCTGCTTGATATATGCCTATTTTTTGTTGCCTATTTAGCAAAGAAATTAGTCTGTAGTTATTTGTTTGATGTACGAGATGTTTCCTTTTTATAAATCTACTTTTTTTTCTTTTAGTTTTTCTATAAGCCTGTATGCAATCAATCAATCAATTCAATATTTATTTTGCCTTAAAATTTTATAACAAAAGATTTCGTTTTTCTCTTTTTTTTAACTTTACAATACCGAAAAAAAAAACAACTTAATATTTCAATAAATTATAACACAACTAATTCCTGTTTCCTTCTTCAACCCCCCATCCCTCTCTTCTCTAAACTTTCAGTATTTCTCTTTTCCTCTCCCCCATCACTTTCCTACTCTCCAACACTTCCCTCATCCATTGTTTTCCTTCCCCTTTCTCTCCTAGTAGTAACTTCCTTTTCCTCGTGTCTTGTTTCTCTGCATCTCTCTTTTAGATGAATTATATTTTCCTATTCATCCCCACACAACCTGCATATTCTCTCTTCATCACACATTCAATATTTATTTTCGTTTTCTTCTTTTTCCATTCTGAATCTTGCGATCATTTTTATTTCATTCATTCCTTTTTCCTCTGTTATGTACCTTTGTGTCTTGTCTGTCATTATTTCTTGTTATATTTTCCTTTCTTTATTTTTGCCCTTCTTTCCTGCTTCTGTGTATCTTTATCTCTTGCGATTATTTCTTTCTCCATCTTTCTCCCCTCCTCTCTTAATTTCTTTATCTCTTCTCTCGCGTATCCCACTCTTTCATAGTATTTTCTTCTTTCTTCTTCTCCATATTTTACCTTCTGTGTCTCGACTTCTTTCCAACATTCATCTAGTATTTCATTTTCCTTCCTACTTTCCATTTTTTTTCATACCTTACTGCAATTCTTCCTGCTTGTATCCTTATTTTTTCTATTTCTAGTTCTTCTTCCACTATATACCCCGGTGTCTCCTTCTCTAAGCCTAACGTCCACCTCCAGTATTTCTCCTGTATCTTCTCAAGTTCTTGCTTTTCTTTCCAACCCCAAATCTCCGCTCCATACAGTACCACACTTCTTACCAACTTTTCAAACATCCATCTCCTTTTCTCTAAATCTTTACTAAATGTCCTTTTCCTATCTCCATACTTGTCCTACTATTCTATTTCCTTTCATTTTCATCTCTTTTATATGGTATCTATCTTTATTATCATATCTGATATTGTATCCTAAGTATCTATACTTGTCTACTCTTTCTACCTCCCCCCACTATTTTTGTTTTCCGACATTTGCTGCTGGTTTTTAATTTTCCGATACTTCTTCATAACTTTAACTACTCATCTCATCTCTTCTTCATTTCTCACTATTACCACAATGTCATCAGCGTATGCTAATACCCATATCTTTTTCCTTCCTACTACTATTTCTCCTACTTGATTTTTTTCCTCCTCCAGATCACTAATATAGATTGAAAACAAACTTTTACTTAACGGACAGCCCTGTTTTAGTCTCTTTTCCGTCTAAATTCTCTTCCTAGCTTCCTCCCTACCCTCTTTCTACACCTTGTTTCTTTGTATATTTCTTCTATTGCATTTTTTAGATCTCTGTTTATTCCTACTTCTTCCATCCTTTTCCATAATAGCCCTCTTTCCACATTATCAAATGCCGCTTTAATATCTAGGAATATTGCGTACATCGTTCCTCCTTTCTTTGCTATCTCTTTATTGACAATGTGCTTTAGTGTATATATATATATATATATATATATATATATATATATATATATATATATATAATATATAACGTTCCTCTTCCTTTTCTGAATCCTGCTTGCCAATCCGGTATTATTTTCTTTTCTTCTATTTCTATTTTTCAATTTTTTCTAATTATTTCCGCTATATCTTGTAGCCCACATTCATTATGCTCACCCCTCTATAATTGTTCACTTCCTTCCTATCTCCCCTTTTGTAAATTGGGCATATTATTGCCTCTTTCTATTTTTCTGGTATCTCTTCTCCTTTCCATATTCTTTCGAATACTTACTTCTCGTAATTTTTCTCTCATTCCTTCTCCAATGTATCTCCATTGTTCTCCTTGTGTCCCATCCGTCCCTTCTGATTTTCCTTTTTTACTTTATTTATTGCTCTCTCTATTTCTTCTTTTCCTATTCCACCCTCTTCCTAACTTTTTCATTTCTTCTTTCTTTTTTCACTTCTCCTAATTGCTTCTTACAATGTTTTTCCCAATTTTCCCCTTCTATACTTGCTTCCATCCTTCCTTCTTTTTTCTATTTTTATTTATGAATTCCCATGCCTGTCCTTCATTTTTAATTTCTCTAATCTTTATCTCGGTTAGTTTTTTATGCTCTTCTTTATTTTTTGTACATATTTCCTTGAAATTTACTTTGAACCTTCTGTATTCTTCTATCTCTATCTTTCCTTTTTCCATTTCCTTCTTCCTTTTCTTAATTCTTTTTTTGTCCTTTTCGCATTCTCCGTTCCACCAATCTTTTTTTTTCCTAATTCTTGTTTTCTTAATCTATACTTTCTCTTCTCTGTTGCCAGTTCTATCCTGGTTGTAATTCTCTCCATCTCTTCCTCTACCTCTCCTTTAGTATTTACCTCCTCTTCCATTTTGTCTTTATATCTTTTATACTCTCTTCAGTTCATACTTTCTTTTCTCTCCATACCTCTTCTTGTTCTTGCACCTCTTTTTCTCCCTCTTCCAGCATGACTACTTCTAGCGGTTGATGGTCCGATTCTATCTCATCTCCCATTTTAAGTGATTCTATGTCCTCCTTACTTTTTTGTTTATAATCACATAATCTATTACTGACTGGCCTCTTTCACCTACATACGTAAATTTTCCTTTTCCTCTTCTTCTAAATTTCCGTTCATTATTGTCCAACCTCTTTCTTCACATAGTTCTAACAAAATTTTTCCTTGTCCGTTTATTTTTTTATCCCTTGATATCCTACTTCTCATCTCTCCATTTACCATTATTCCTCCCTCCTCTCCTATCCTAGCATTCAAATCTCCTCCTATAATCAATTTGTCTTCATCACTTTCTTCTATTGACTTTTCTATAATTCCTTTCGTTTTGTCCATTTCCTTTCCATATATCGTAAGAATATTATATTTTTCCCTTTTTCCGTCTTTACTCTGATTTTGATCATCCCATTTACGTTTTCTTTTTCCATTTCTTTTTCTATTTCCCATTCTTTTCTTATCCCTACTAATAATCCTCCTTTTGCCCTACTCTTCTTCTCTTTTCTTTTTGCATACCGAATTTCCCATACTTTATCTTTCGGCATCTTATCTTTCCATGTACTCCATTTTTTTCCTCCATCTAAGTTTCTACTAAACCTACCATTTTAAAACCCTTTATATAGTTCCAAAAATCTACTCCTTTGTTTTTTATCCCCGCAATGTTCCAAAATAAGATCTTGTTTTCTCTTTATTTTTACCCCCACTCTTTTTCGTCCTTTTTTCTTTGCCTCCCCTTCTCTAATTTTAGTTTTTGGTGTCCATTTTCTTATCCTCTCCTCGTGCTCCATCCATCTTCTTTCTTCTCCTCCACCCACATTTTCCTGTATCCAATTTTCACTCTCAAACCCTCTTCCTCCACTTTTTTGCTTCCATTTTTATCTTCATCTGTATTTCTTTCTCCCTCTTTGTCCTATCTTTGTCTATGTATATCTTGGTACCTTTCATTTTGCTTTTGTTCTTTAGTATCTCTATTTTGTTCTCCAAACTCGACATCACTATGCCTGTATGCATATTTGCTTTTTGTTTTACTTTCTTTGAGTTCTTTTACATTTATTTGATACTTTCCTATCTTCTTTTATTCTACCATTTAATTTTTGCCTATGTGATGGTTGCTTTCACCATAATATGATCTGAACTTATATCCGCCCTCTATATAACCTTGCTAATTCTACATGATTTGATTGTCTTTATATTATGGGCATGTGATTATCTGATATCTCGTCTTCCATCAGGAGATATCCATGTTGCTTTTGAATATTTTCTTCTTCTGTATTGTGCAGTTGACTACCATGTTATTTTCTTGCTGCAAAGTCAATTAATCTTTGCCCATTTTCATTAATTTCTTCATGCTAACTTTTCTTTTCTACTATCGCTTCATTTGCTTTTTTCTCTTCCAATTTTGCATTTGGTCTCCTAATATTGTTTTTACGTCAAAACTTGGAATTTTATTGAATAGTTCTTCCAGTTCTTCATAAAACGCTTCTTTATTTTCTTGTTGCTATATTATATTTGATGCTATATTTTTAACTTAAGTCTAATGCTTGATGTTTTAACTGGTTTTCAAAGAAAACCGTTCCATACCTGTTTTCCTGTCCTCGATTCATCCATATGTACCCATTAACTTCTCTATGCATATATTTTTTATGTTTGATTTTGTATTACCATTGCATCAATCCCGTATTTGTCGCTTTCTTTTGTTAGTTTTATCTGTGTTTAAGTCCTGAACGTTCCAGAAAGCTAAATTAGGTTTTGTTCTTTTTGTTTTTGGGTCTTACTCATGTTTTTCGTCGCATGTTTGTCTGTCTTTGTTCTGTCCTTTATTAACGCATCTTCGATATTTTTAGTGTTTCCCTTTCCTCATCGCTCTATAGAAAGACCTTTCCGTCAATTTTAATCTTTTTGTAATCTGCTTTTATGTTATTTTTTATTTTTTCTTTTCTTGCAATTTTTCTTATCTCTGCCTGAATTTTTGTTCTTTTGTCGTTTAGTCGCTGTTTATAAATATTTTCTACTGTTATAGTTTGTATTTTCTTCTAAGTATTTGTATTTTTTTTCAAAGTTGTTTAGTTTCACTACTACTTATTATCCACATTTCCAACATTGTATGCTCCACTTCGATTTCATTTGTTGTAAATTGTTCTCTTGTTTTACATTTCCGTTGTTGATTTCAATTCCTCTATAATTATGTTATTCTTTTTTCTTTTTCCTGTTTTTCTAATTTGTTCTTTATTATATTCAATTCTTCTTTTAATTCAGTTTTTCTCTATCAATCTTCTTCTTTCTTTGCGATTCTTGTTTAACGTTTTTATTTCTTCTTCGTATTTTGCTTGTATCTGCTTCGATGTCTTGTATCTGGCTTCCTATATCCTTTTAATAACTTTCTAAGATTCCCATTTTTTGGTGTTTCTGGTTCTAGTTCTTTTTAATTGTAGTATCTTGCGTGTATTTTTGATCTAGCAAGCTTCTACTTACTTAGAGTTTTTTTGAAGGCCTCTTAATTTTTCTTGTTCTAATTTTTTGATCTCTTCTGGATCGTTTGTTTCTCTTTTTTGCTTCATAAACTCTAATACACTTAGACTATATCTCTTCCTCTTCTTTCGTCTCTACCTTTTTAAATTTTGTATTGTCCAGATGATTAACGAATTTAACTAGACTTGTATTTTATAATCCGCCATCTTCTCTAATATATTTTTGAATGTATTAATTTTTAAAAAAGACCGATTGTTGAAATTTTTTCAAGCACGTTTCCAAAATATTTTTTTATTTTTGAAATTTAAATAAATTTTGATACTTCTACAATCTTCTACGTAATGTTATCTATTTAACATTGATATGGATAATATCTCTGATGCACTTCACTTTAATTTACTATATTATTAAAAAAAACACTCTAATCACACTAATTTTGGGTTTAAACGGTAATCGATGTAGGACTGCATACACAGTTACCTCGCGTCGTTGTTAGTTTAATACAGCTCGAAAAATAAGAAGGAAAATTATTAAATTTTGCGATAAAATACAGGGTGTTCTATGTATAATATTTGAAATTTTTTTTTCATTTCGAAGAATTGGTTTTCAAAACATTTTTAATCGAAAAATCTGCTTTTTGAAAAATTTTCAATTTTTGTAGAATTTTATATTTTTTATTTTTCATATGAATGTTTGAAGGTTTTAGAGTCAACTCAAATTGGGAGGTTTTGCAAGTTCTAACCAATATAAAATCCGCGTGAGGTTTTTTTTAAACGAACGTTGGCAATCATCTGATAAAAAAGCTCGTATGTATATTTTAAAGTTAATTGCACAATATCCTTCTTTTGTTCTCAATATTTGTTCTTGAAAATTAATTTTAGTAATAGCAGGAAAATTAATTAATTTACATGAATGCGTAAGGCGTGCCTTCATTAAATGTTGTAAAAGAGGTTTTAATGTATTATTAAATAACTGCTTATTGAAGGAGGTCTTTGATGTCGCGTTCAAGTAAAAACTTTTCAAATTATATTTTCCATACTTTTATAATTTTATTTTCTGTTAAATCTCAAAGCGCTTATTAGAAAGTTCCGAGTTGCTGTTGTGTGTGTTTTTTTTCTGTGATTGACATACCTAGAAAAATTTACTTTCGTCATTACGCAATTACAGAAAAAAATATTTGGTTCTTATCATCGTATCTATAAAGTAAGTAACACGTGTGGGTGTTGAAGAGAAAGTCATTAAGACAGTTACGAAAGAGAAATTATTATAAAATAGGTACATAAAGTCACGAATGGAAAGCTACATGTGATTTGTTTAAAATTCGAAATCATAAATTTATCACAAATACGGAATTATTGCAATAATTTTTATCTGAACTAGATCTCTTAGACTTCAGGTGGATTAGAATCGATTTGAAATTGTAGTTTAATTAGAAAATTTCATTTTCTTTTTCCGCTGAAAAGATTTTTTTTATAAATATAAAATGTTCCATCATTTATTACATGGCTCCATGTAGAACTTCTGCAATATGGTTAAGTTTAACTGTTATATTAAAATGCGGAAGAATAAGCATCTTATGGAAATTTAAAAACTTTCTTAATAAATTTTCCCTTAGTACACCGAACTTTTGAGTGTTTCGCTTTGGTAATTTAACAAATATTTATGCGCTACGGTTTGTCTGTTGGAACTAGAATTTTTAAAGCGTATCGAAATTGCTTTTGATTTATTCTTCTTTTATATCAAAATTTAATATCGATATTAATTTTCTTATCTGTATCTTCTTTCCATTTAAACTTTTTCCTACTTATAAAGAATCTTATTAAATTATGTAATGTGTATTTCTTTCTATCAATGTCGAAGTTATTACTTATTTGGGTAATATGATTGATCCTATTCGAATATTTTATTTTAATGTGGTTTTCCAAAAGGTTTTTTGTTTTGCTTTTCAGGTACTTACTTAATTAAAGCGCTGCTTAAATATTAAGTTAAATTAGTACAAGGATAGTAAAGCGAGGCTTAGTATTATCTCAAGATTACCACTTAATCTCTTACTAACTACAAAATATTACAGTTTGTTTGATTAATTTTTCCTTGCTTTATTTGTTTCTTTGGTATTGAATTTTATTAATTAAAATGAAATATTAATTTTGTTTTTTTTAAATGAATGGAATTAATTAAAGTAGCGGTTCTTGTTTGGTTATTCTGCTTTGCTTTGTTGTTTTTTGTATTTTATGAAATTTTAATTTTTTGGGTTTGGGAGGAAGTTTATAAAAGAAGGTTGGTTTATAATTCTTAGAATTAACTTCAGATCAGCAACTCTGTCAGGTCTTTTGCTGGACATATTTAAATAGGAATGTGTTAAGGTTGCGCCCCAAACTAGTCATTTGCCACGAAACTATGGAATTCTATCCGGATCCCATCCATCATCTCTAAAAATTTCTTCTAGTTTAAACCTCGAAGATAAAGCTTGCTTAATGATTTCATTCAGAGCTGAATTAAGCCCCTGAAACTTTTTACGGTTTAATCCATGTAACCCGTCCTCCAAACCTTTGTCTCCACATTATAGTAAAGCGTGAAGTTTGAACGGAACACAGGGAGAGAATGAGAAAAACATATGAAAGGATGTGGAAGGGCGATGGACTACCTCGACAATGGAGGTAGATAATTATAATATCTGATTTACGAAGGAGGGAATAGGATGGAAATTAAAAATTAAGTAGGGATAAGCTTAACGAACATAGGATACAAAGTATATAGCGAGATTCTAAGAAGAAGGCTAGAAAAGGAAGTAGATTAATTTATTCCGGATTGGCAGAGGGCTTCAGAAGAGGAACAGGTATAATCGACTGTATATACGCACTAAAACACTTAATTAACAAACAGATGGAAAAGAAAGGAGAGAAATGTTTTCCATATTTTTAGATCCGAAATCTGCGTTTGATAAGGCGGAAAAAGGATTGTTGTGGGGACAGAATGAGAAAAAAAAGGGATTAGTAGTTATGGTGGAGGAGATTTATGAGGGCACGAGTTGTAGAACCGTAGTGGGGGGAGAATATGGAACAAGTATAGGACGGGAAGAGGTCTGAAAAAAGGATATCCGTTAATTCCTTGTTTATTTGTTTGTACTTTGGAGATCTAGAAGAGGAAATGGAGAGACACCAGATGGGAGGAAGAAAAAGGGTATTGACGTATGCGGACGACATAGTTGCAATAGTAAAAAGTGAAGCAGATATGATAGGGGTAATAAAACTCTTAGGAAATACTTAAAAGAGAAAAAGTTAGAGACAAACGTGGACAAATACAAGTATCTAGGGTATTTCCTAAAATACGATAACAAGGATAGTGAACAAATAAGGGAATTGGAAAGAAAAGTAAATAAGATAATTGGACAAGTGTGGGGATGGAAGGAATGGGTGGAATCTAGAAGGTATACAAGAGAAGTACATGAAGTGGATATTGGGATTAGAAAGAGAAACACCAGGATACTAAAACTGGAAGAAGAGTTGTGAGGTATAAGGAAGAGGTAGAGAGGAGGAAAGAGATCAAAATATTATTCGAATGTTGGAAAGAGATAGAATCTCAAAAAATAAATTATGGTAAAGGGAAAGAAGATTATTCTAGGAAAGGGGAGGCCTTGCCAGATAATAGATTGAGGAGAAATGGAAAAAGTATGGAAGCAGAAATAGTGGGAAGAGATCAAGATACATAAATACAAGAATAAAAGAAAGGATATATTGAAAAGTATTGTGAGATCATTATAGAAGGGAGACCACTTTATATAATAGGAAAGGAAGCATTGAAGGAGAAAAGAGTGACACCAAGATTTAGAATGGAAAATGAGGAAAGGGAGAATAAATACTGGTGGTAGGACGAGGACAGATTGTGCTGACTGTGCTGATGTGGAGAGGAGAACTTGGAACATATGAAAGAAGGATGTAATGATTGAGAGTGGAAGGAAGATATAGAAGGATATTGTTGGGGGATAATGTGGAAGGGATCGAATGAATGAGAGAAGTAATGGAGAGAAGAGAATGGAGGGAGGAGAAAAAAGGAAAATAATTAAGTTTGAAAATATAGATAAGGAAGTTTAAGTAATTTATCTCTAATCTTTAAATGTGTTATTTAATTGAGATTTATGTGAATAATATTGGAGCGCATGATTTAGTTTAATATAACCAAGGTCAACAGTATACCGCATTTAAGTTACCTCAAGCTCAAATAAACGAATCCAAGTTCGTGTCTCAAATACAGGGTGTTCCTGTTTAAAAGATAGGCAACTTTGGTTACATTTAACGTTGGCATTTTTGTTTACACAACCCTGTATATTAAAAGCGAACATAAATATTGGTTCGAAATCATTTGCCCGTGAAATGACTAACGGCAAGTAAATGTACAAAATTATCAATAACAATCGATACATTCGTTCACAGTTGAGAGGGCCAAACCATGACGTTAAATAGCTTGGACCACCTTGTTCACCGGAAAGCGCTATCCAGGAGGGGTACTTTCTAATTCAATTAACCGTAAGTAACTATTGTGCAGAAATCTGTAAAAGTTAACACAACACGCTCGAAAAAAATCAAATATAAATTTAAAAGGTTCTTGTTACTAAAGAAATTTAACAAAAGTTTATTGCATTGAAAACATCATAAAAACAAAAAAACTATACTTATCATATAATGAAAGTATATACGTGGTTAACACTAGTAAAATTAAATCTAATTGATCACGTGATCGGTAATATTCATTAATTAATCAACTTATCTAAATAAATGATAAAATGAATAGTGTAGAAAGAAAGACGCACTGTAAGTTAACAATATGAACAATCTAGATTTTCAAAGCCCGTTTTAAATTTGATATTGTTTATATATTTGCTTAAATAAAAACATAAATTCGTGGAGATTACGGTTTTGGTGAACCCGGGTTTTAACAGAGAGAACCAGAGGTTGTTATTTGTGCGGACGACAACGGAATCAAAAGTGCAGAACGGGAGATGTTAGAACGAAGTCGAAAAGTCATTTTAAAATAATTCTTTTTAATGGACACCAAAAACTGGAATGTCGTCATAATACATTCTTTTTGATAACCACTACTCTAAGTATGCAGTTGTATTTGTGTAAATTTTAAAACAGCATTATTGCAAAAACTGGGAATCCTACTAAACTTTGACGATTACAAATTTGGTAGTCAAAATTCTTTGACACGAAGAATAACAACCTTAACTAACTACAAACTCGTAATTTACTTCATTTCCGTTTTCATACACAACTAAATTCAGCGAAAGCTGAACATTGTCTACTGAAAAACGACAAATGGCTGTTTTTATGAAGACTATTGCATATATTTTTAGACGATGAAAACTTCGAACTACGTTAACGAAAATATAATGATACTGTAGAAATTTTGTTTCGAGGGGAAGCCAACCAACTGACTGCATTACAAGGTACGAAAACCGAGGAAATGTCACGTACACACAAAACGAGAAAAACAATACTTCTGTGTGACGGAAATTCAACGCAATTTAAATATGTGTAAAAAAAGACTTATTGATTATTTGAAAAGGAAAAATTCTAACGAAGGTTACAGTCTCTCAGAAAGATCAGGGTTGGTAATTCATTCTATTGTCGACCTAACTAATACCTTTCTCAAGTCTTCTAATCAACTCAGGGTATAGCCAGTCCGTAATAAATATGTTAACTTTGCGACTGCTGGACAATGCTTGAGAAGAAAGTAATGAAACTTCATCGGAAGATGTTTTGCATGCTAGTTTTGCAATTAATCTTCTAAAAGTGGTTCCCACTGCGATGGATCTAATGCTCCCATCTTTCTTTGTCAAAGCACATAAATTAGCTCTATAAAGTATGCGGCAGTAATTTTTTTAATATCATTCTTTCCGGGCTATTTTTTTAATTTCATGTTGGTTTTATGGTACTTAACGCCTTTTACGGTAGGCAACCAAACGTACTTCTCACATGAATAGTAATTTTTCGAAACACCTGTTGTCGCTCATAAGTTGTTTGTTAATCAAAAATCAGCATGTGGTTATATTGCCATTTTGGGAAACTTTCATGAATTTTTAAACTTTTCCGTATATATGAGTTGTGTTTTCTACAATTCTTGTGTCGACAGCTGTACTTATCTGGTTGGCTCGTTCGCCGTAGATCTAAAAATTTGATCGCTGTGTATGTCAACTGGATCTTTGACCTGGTGTCCTCGCCAATGTTCACTTAAGCAACTTCGGGAAGACCATCCATTACTTCTTATCAGCACTATTATCAATACAGCTGTATGCTATATCTCAAGTGCAACTGTTACATTAAACCGCCACCGTTATACTCAAATAAGTTTATTTTTAGACCTTTTTTAACTTACGATGCGTCTTTTGTGCATGTTCGTTACGTAATTAAAATTAAAAACTAACTCTTAGAAACCAGTTAAGCATTGTGTTTACTCTTTATAAACTCGAGGAATCTTTTTTGGGTATGCATAACACCCGTATTTAATTATTATTAATAGATTTATGCATTATAAACCCCCTTTAACTTAACAGAATATCGCGTGCCATTGCTAGCGGTAAGTTTCTGTTATGACTCTTACTCTGGTGTATGTTTTACTATATTTTTAATATAAACGGTTGTGACTGCCGAAACCCCCTTGGACTCGTTTTCAAGGCTAGCTATGTTTGTACTATATTTTTAATATAAACGCTGCGTTGGTGTTCCTTTCCTTTGGATTGTGATTGATTTACTTGTTTAGTTACTTTCATAATCATGAATTGTATTTTGCTTATTATTTCAAAAATTTCTGGTGTGTCACCAAATCAAGTGAGCTTACATTCTCTTGTTCTTTTAAAAGTTTGTTTCTGCTTTAAGTCCTACCGCTTGAGAATAATTGCTAAGATCATTTGCAGCTTTTGTTTCTGAGCTTCTTTTACAATATTAAACTTTTTTTTTTCTTTTTATACTTATTATTAACTTATTATTAACCTTTCCATCCAATAAAGATTCGTAATTTAACTTTAAAAAATTCTCTGTCACTGCTGCATTTTGGATATGTATTAGATATTTTAAATGCTGCGAACGGAGCTTGTCTATACAACCAGTGGACCCATTATGGAAATTAGCGAAAAATTTGCTCTTTATTTTGAACAAGAACGTAACTTAGTGTTCTGTTGCAACATACTCGAGTTAGTAGAAGCATTCGGGATAAAGTACAATAAACAAGATTTGAGACTCTTTATTAACTCATCCAAAAGAAGGCAGAAATCAGTTATGTTGAATAATGGTAACAATTACGCTAGATTGCCTGTTTGACATTCAGTGATTCTCAAAGAAAATTATGAAAATTTACAGCTTGTGTTACGGAAGACTAGATTAAATACTGCGAGAATGAGTGGATGATTTGTGGCGACTTAAAGGTGTTGGGATGTTGTTACTCTGATAGCAAAGTAGGTTTAAAAAATATTCGTATTTTCTGTACATGGCCTCCAAGAGATGATTAGAACGTTCTGGGTTTGGTGAATTCCAAAAAATAGTGTTTTCATCATAATTGGGTCTAATGAAGCAATTTGTCAAAGATCTATCAAAATCAGAACCTTGCTTTCAATTTATGTAGCAAAAATTTTCAGATGTGTCTGAGCCAAAGTTAAAAGAAGACATATTTGTTGACCTGACATGCAAGCAATTACAATTGCAACACTGTAATTTGCAGACTTTAATGGTTGGTAAATCTGGAAAGGATGGAAAATACAAGGTGGTCGAAAACGTAGCTTGGAAGAAAGCCGAAGGGGACTGGAAACGAGGCTGACCAAGAAAGACATGGGATGAGATAATAATGGAAGACATAAAAGAAGAGGAAATCAAAAATTGGGAACACAAAGCAACGAATAGAAAAGAATGGGATGATATCCTATAAAATGCTAATGACCTGTCTTAAAAGTGGATATAATAATAATGGGTCGGTGGGCTATGTATTAAGTTCGGCGTTGGGTCCAATAATTAAAGTAGGTGATGTGTCTATGTTGGACGTTGTCTCCAGACTCTGAAGTTTGTTGGGCAATCGGTTTAAGATTGAATCCACAAAATTTGCGGTTTAATATAAAACGTGAAAAAAATCAAATACCCTATACAGGCAAAAAAAAAAACAAAAAAAAAAAAAAAAAAAAAAAAATTTTTTTAAAAAAAAAAGTTAAAAAAAAGTAGTAGATTCAACTTTACAAAATTATCGATTTGGGTGGTTTTGGTTTTGCCGAATTAGATCTGCGGTATTATAAACAACAGATATATGCCAAGTTTCAGAAAAATTGGACCAGTGTTTTTTGACATCTTGTTTAACTATAGACGGACGGACAGCTGGTCTTTTGACAGATTTTTTTTGTTTTATTATAACATACTAACTCTAATTTGACTGAAAAAGTAAAAGAAATGTGTATTGAAATTTTCGATTTGGAAAACGTTGGGTAAAAATGGATTATAATTTATTTATTGACATTATGAGTAAATCGTCGTGGGTACAAATTAGTTCTAAATTGTATCGATAAAATTGTCAATTTTGTTTGTTATTAGACAATTTTGCCCAAAAATTGTTAAAATGCGTGACGAAATTATGTAAAATAATTTGATTATTAATTAATTATTGAGATTATGGAAAAACCATCGTGGGTAGAAATTAGTGCTCAATTCAAGGTATTTAATTATGTTCCCACTTTCTATTTGGGTACAAATTCGATTTTTTTAGATGGTTGTCAACTTTACCGACGCGAAGTTTACAATTATTTTTATCTTTATAAGTTAAATATTGTTTTGCGTGAGTTGTCTCCTAACTGGTTTTATTTATTTATAAATCAAATCAGAATAAATATGAAGAAGTTTTAACTTATCAATATTAATATTTTCTAATTTAAACACCATTGCAGAAACTTTTGTTTTTTTAATACATAAACAACATTTTCACTTTCTCCTTTTAACACATTTTAAAAATACAAAACTTATAGTAACATTATTCTCATTTTGCAACTTGCAAATTATCAGTTTATGTCTGTTCGAGCGATCGATTTCATTTTGAAAATTGAGTTTATTGTTAGTTACGTGTTAATTAGTAACGCGTTATAATAGAGTAGGTGCAAATTTATAAAGTGAAGAAATAAATTTGCGTTAAAATATGTCGGGGAGTTCATTTCACACTTAAGGTAATTGTTTTAATTATACTTTAGCTTGTAAGTGCCTTGTTATGTCAAAAAGTTCTTCATCGTTGAATTACTTAACCGCCATTTCTACATACGTTTAGGGAGAAATTAATTCTGTTAATTTGGACATTGTTTGCTTTATTGTAGAACAAGTTTTGGGCGTGTTTTGTTTATTTAGTCGTTACATATAAAAGAAAAATGAAATCACTTATGTCAACACTGGATTTGTCTGACTAATTTTATTTGATTCGGTTGTCCTATACATGATTGACTGCAGCTTCACAATTTATTTTATAGATACCCGATTTATCACATATTTTTATTGGATCGTTTACACAATTCAAAAGACCCAATAGGAATCATGAATATTTAAAATATTTAATTTATAAAAGATAATTGCATTTATTAAAATAATAAAAATAAATAGTACGATTTGATGGTAAATATATTTCAAATAATTACTGCACAATTACCATTTATATTCATATTACTTCAACAATTAATAATATTTTTTAAGATAATCTTTTTTAACATTTTAATCATTTTTTTTAACTTTAGAAAATTGTTACATCATCTAAAAATAATAATGCATTTTTTTTCTTAATTATCTTTATAATTCCATTATTCACATAAATGAACGCCATCCCAGATAATTACGCAATAATTTAATTGACCTGATTTTACTGTTCGTTAATTACAAAAGATTTTTAATTTCTTAAATCACAATGGAGTTTCGAAAGAGTTTTAAAACTTTTAGATTTGTAATTATGGAGACAATTGCTTTCATTAACTATGAAATTGGGGGAAAGGCGTAATTTAATTTATAATTTAATATTATTTAGACGTTTTTTCATTAATTTTATTTTAATATGCTCGTGCAAATATTTTATAATTTAGGATTTTAACAAGTATTAATTAATGTCTTACATAATTTACGTGATCTTTTGAAACTGCTTTGTAGATTTGAATCGCCAATGTGTTTCGCCTTATTGAGGCTCATCAGCTGCAAAATTTCTACGCATCGTGCCTATGCTTCATGCGGTGTCGCCATCTCTGTTGCTATTCTCAGTGATATTTTTATACTTGCGTTGGGTTGGCGGGAAATTGACATCTTTTGTTAAAAATGCGCATACTTTTTTCGCAATGTTTTTGAATTTTATTAATCTTACAACTGTCCATGAGGTGGTGACGTCACTATCGCTTGCTTATAAAGAAATACGCCACATATGTTTGTTTCTACGAAAATGTTTCAGCGTATGTAATCGGCGGATGGAAAATTTATAATAGGTGAGGATAGAATAGTACATTTGAGGAAAAAACGGATAAATAGAAATTGGATTAGGAAGACAAATAATTGATTCGTCTGAAAAGGTAGGTTGGGGAATATTTAATGGGAATGCAGAGAAGAAAATAAGTCCATAAGTGGGACGGAGAATTAGTCATAGATTATATGATAGTTATAGAAAAATACTGGTAAGAAAGAAAACTGAGAATAGGAGAAGAACAAACAGAAAAACACCAAAAAACTGCACAAAAAAAACTTTACTCAAACACGTATTTCAATAACTAAGCTATCATCATCAGCGAACCGATAGTAAAATTTAAAACAATAGGAAGCTTATATATACTATCTGCGTGTCAGGCATCATTACACTTAATTGATTCTTATATAAGCTGCAATAATTCCGAAAATCCTAATGGACCGTTATCATCATAATTCATAAGCAAATTTCTGTTTTTAAAATTTCCAAACTCTCACAAGAATCAAGTTCGTTTTTATTATCTACCTTCTTAATTAATTCAATGGACATATCATGCAACACTGGATATCTTGACATGAGCTAAGTGTTCTTTAAGAGTTTTAATAGGTCTCTTGGTTTTCCCTATATAACTTGGTTATAGTCTTTACAATTTATTTTATATATTCCCGAATTATCCACATTCCTATTGGGTCTTTCGGATTGCCTAAAGATTTTGCAAGTTGTTACTACTAGAGGTTACTGTTTTATAATAAAAATTTTGAAAATATTTTTGGAGATCTTTGTGTATGTGGGATTTGTGTAATTTGGACATATTTTTTATCTATTTTTCTATTACTAGTTTCTAACGTTGTAATGTTTCTAATTCAGGTAAGTATTCTCCAAAATTTAATTTAAAATAAAATGGTTTTTTAACCCCTTCAGTGTGGAGGTAGGAAACAAACAACTCAAAAGATGTGCTTGCCGACGTTTCGCCCTTCATAGTGCCCTCCATAGCCTTGAGAAAGCCCTCACTATGAAGGGCGAAACGTCGGCAAGCACATCTTTGAGTTGTTTGTTTTCCTACCTCCACACTGAAGGGGTCCTAAAAGACCATTTTTATTATTAAAATGTTTCTAATGTTTAACCTATGTTTATGTTTTTTAATTATGTTTGTGACAATTGATTCTTGAAAACCATTGTATGATGCGATCTACTTAATGTTTAGCAGTTCTTTATCAAAGTTTTGTTTGGACAATTGA